>JAKCPI010015477.1:0-39939 GCA_023213315.1 Euborellia annulipes
TGATGTAATTCAGTTTTTTTCAAATTCACTTTCCAGCTCTTCTTTTAAAGAGCCAATGTTAAATTCCTATAGGCTATTTGCATGTAAATTTCGGTTTGGAACTTTTTTAAACTATTAAAAAATTTTTTCCAATTCTTTCGAAATTTTGTATTTATTTAGGATTCTCTATTGTGTATAAAATATCCAAATATCAGAATAAAATTTTGAAAAATAACCATAGTTTATTTGAAGCCGTCAACATTTAAAATACCCACAGCCTATGGAAATTTTGAATCAATCGACTTTTTACTTTGATTTTCCCTTCTCAATTTTTGATACGTTTGAAATAAAAGGGTTTTGTCTATTTTATCTAACCCAGGGGTGTGAAACTGGAGGCATGCTGATTTTTTTTGGCCCTTGTTTATCTGAATTAAAATGAAAGCAGTCAATATTTTACTTCAAAATTAGCATTTATTCCCATTAAATTCATTGAATTAGTAAATGTGATGTGGCCTGCGTGAATCTTACACGTGTATTATTAATTTACACACCTGATCTAAACGATCTCTAGGGGATTCTTAATTTAAAATCTGAAAAATCCAAAAAATAGTCATGAGCTTATTCAAAATTACAACAACTTTAAAATTTATTTATAGATTTTAGCGGAGACTTCATGAAGTTTTACACCCTGATTAGACCACATGCCCATCGAAGTCGGGTGGCGCGGCTAGTTGATACTCTTTACACCCTTGAGAAATCCAATCACCTGTTATTATTATTTTTTTCTCTATATATTTACATTATAATTATAGGATTTATATTTTTTAAAAAGATATCATAAAAATAAAATAAAAATCACCTTTAGAAGAACTTATTAATATTATAACGTGTTTGAAACATCGGAGGGCTTATTCTATAAATTATATCTTCGGAATTATTATTTATCTATAAAATGAGAGATTCTCTCTCAATTATAATCGATATCAAAAGAGCCGCAGAAGAGATTCATTTAAGAAATATATAAAAAATAAAAATATGTATACCTACCTTTTTTTTTTTTGTAGTTTCTCATTCTCTTTTAAGTGGAAATAATATGTTATATGATATATGCACAAACGATTTAATAATTATTAGGTGCTATATATAATATTACTTAACTATTAAGTATGTAGAGTCCTGGATTGGGGTGGAAGGGGAGATGACATTCCGCCAAACATTCGAAGCATGCACTACATAAAACTACCACTTAATTTAATAAGAAATTTGTAGATTATGAAACAATGAAGAGGCAGCTCAACAATAAAAGAATACATTCAATATTCTCTGTCGACGTTTCGAACGCACATCGCTCTCCTCATCAGGACCTGTAGTTCTCTTACCTCTATATATGTTAGTGATAGAAAGTATTGGATCCATGTCAAAAATTCGATGTCGAGATTTTGATGGATATACACGTTTAATATTAGGTCCCCTGAATTTAAAAAAGTGGTGGCGACATGGTCTCCCTGTGTGTGTGTATGTGAACAAAAAATCTCAAGAACGAAAAGAGCTAGGAGGTGGACATTTTATATTTAAGTTAGGTACCCGCATGGGAAGGGACACGAAGCTTTTGAACAAAATAGGCCAAAGAGTACTAGTACTTTACTGATGAATTTTTTCAGTTTTTCTATTTTCTCAAAATTCGCTGGCGAAGACCTTCTCCTTGAAATAATTCATTCACATTCAAAGAAGACCTTATAAAGAAAGACCGCCGTAAGCGGGGCGCGTGGCTAGTTTTATTTACACAGGAATAATGGGTTACTTATGCATTACGGGTCTCTTAATGAAGATATATTATAAGAGCGTAAATATTATATTCGTCCCAAAATCAAGAACTTTGCGTGTAAGAGAGAAAAAAAAAAGAAAATTAAAACATCCGGTGAAGGGAGAAAAAGAATCACCTGTCTTTAAGGGCGTTCAAAAGGGCGGATACAAGGAATTGCGGGCAACAAATCTAATTAAGACATTCACTTTGAAAACTGTCTATAATTATTAAAACAAAAGAACTGTATATTTAAATTCCCTGAATTTTCCAATACCTTGTTTTGTTTTTTTTATATAAAATTAATGATCAGTTTTACAAGCTTCTCATCTAAAGGTTAACCTTTAAGCATCTGCCAGTTTAAAAATATAATAAATTAATCAACTATTATTATTACTAACATAATAATAGAGTACATTCAAATGGAATTATATTACTCACTTATTTTTATTAAGAAAAATTCAATCGTTAATTTATAAACCAAATCTAATCTTGATTTTTTTTTTTATTTAATTTAATAAGAAATTTGTATAGTTAGGTTGACCTCAAAAAACAAAAAAAATCTTTTTTTTTTTTTTTCAAATGTTAAGCGCCCCATACACGCCGTACTTTATCTACCCCCACTTATTTATTGCCCCACTGACAACCCAAATCGCCCATTTGGGGGCGATTGTCCCCAGGTTGGGAACCACTGATTTATACAATAAATAATTAAATGAATATATATTAATATTAATAAATAAAAATCATTGTGTGGTTTTATGAAACCACGATGCAAGTGAAACTTTTTTTTTCGGATCGAAGGCGTTTAACTGTAAATTTTCAGAAAATGATTCAATTAAGGGTATTAAAATCGCGTTTTTTTTTTTTTTTTTGAAAATTAAATCTCAAAATTATTTTTTTATAATTTCATTCATTTTAAATTTTATTAAATTTGAGAGAAAAATAAATGTTAGGGGTGGGTCTGATAGAAGATTCTGAGATCTGAAATACCATTTTTTTAAAAATTATTTACACCATAGAGCAGCGTTTTCCAAACTGTGAGCCCCGCCTCCCTAGGGAGGCACGGACTAGTCTAAGGGGAGGCGCGAATATTGGCCACCAAGATCAATTTTCCAAATGTTTGTTAGTTTTATAAATAAAATAATAAAATTTACAAGATTCTGGGAGGGAGGTTTTTTATTAAAATAATAAATATGAATAAATACCCAAAGGCGAATCCAGGGAAGTTTTTCCAGGGTTTTAATTTTTTTCTGACTAGACGCGAAGCTCGCCGAAGGCGATAGCATTATTATTTATTAAGATTGGATTAGGGGTTGAAAAATTGAAAAAAATATTTTTTAAATTTATTTTAGCTAAATCGAAATAAATAGAAAACATTCAAAAAAAAATCTGGTGTGACTGGCGCACAGCACACAACTTTCTCTTACCCTTCGGTAAGAGAAAGTTGCGCACTGTGCTGGTCACACCAGATTTTTTGTGTCGAGATATATTTAGTTTCCGATAGCACCTTAGTTTCAAACTTGCATTTTAAATGTTGACTGCTTCAAATAAACTATGGTTATTTTTCAAAATTTTAATCTCATATTTGGACATTTTATACACAATATAGAATCGTAAATAAATACAAAATTTCATAAGAATTGGAAAAAAAAATTTTAAATGCCTAAAAAAGTTCTAAAGGGGACCTGACCCCCTTTTGAATCGAAATTAACATACAAATCCCTATAGGAAATTAACATTGGTCAAATGCGAAGATAAGGTAGAAAAATTTAAAACGCGTAGAAGAGAGAAGATAGTTTTGTGAGAGAGAGAGATATGTTTTCTCCGAAAAAAAAAAAATGGGCGTTTAAATAATAATTGATTTTTAATCTAATAAAAAGAAAAAGATTTAAATTCGGTTACCATGGCAACCATTTATTTCTCCTATCTTTCCTATGAAGCACAAGAGTAAAGTGTGCTTCAAACAATTTTGAGGGCAAAACGAGAATATACATTTGAAAGAGCATCTAAAAAATAATTGATTTTTGAATTTTAATCAAAATCGTTAGAGCGAATTTTGAGAAAATCGAAAAAAACTGAAAAAGTACATCAGTAAAGTACTAGTACTTTTTGGCCGATTTTGATTAAAAGCTTATTTTGTCGGTCCCGGGGGGTGTTTAACTTAAATATAAAATTTCAGCCTCCTAGCTCAATTCCTTCATGCTTAAAATTGAAACACACACACACACACACACACACAGACAGACAGACAGACAGACAGACAGACAGACAGACAGACAGACAGACAGACAGACAGACAGACCATGTCGCGAAAACCACTTTTTTGGATTCAGGGGACCTCAAAACGTGAAGATCCATCAAAATCTCGACATCGAATTTTTGACATGAAACCAATACTTTCTCTCTCTATATATTTCATATATAGGGTACGAGAAAGTAAAATAGCTTTGATTATTATTTTGATTAAGGGGGGGATGAAGGGTTGATTATTTGAGAAAGGCCTTGGAATATTCCAAATCACTTGTTGACATTCTTTTCCAGTTATAAATAAAGTTAGATTAGAGCAAATGGTATTTTTTTACTTTTAATAAAAAGGGAATTGTTATTTTCATCTGTTTTTTTCCTATACAAACAGAGAGAGAGTCGAGATTCTCGTTCAGTCGAGTGTGTGGCCGCACGGCAGGCGGCGACCTCCTCTGTTTTTTTTATTTGTGTTTAAAGTGAATCAAAGTGAACAATTAATATAGTGTAACCCACCCTGATCTCACCGTCAGCAAACACACCCTCTTGAGCGTCTTTTTAAAGGTAATTATTATGCATTTTTTCATTGAAAAAAAAAATGATAGAAGCAAATAATTTGACTGCGAAAAACGATTCTTTTGAATATGAAATTAAATATTTTGTATTTCACTAAGGGTAGAGGGAGAATATAAGCTGTTGAAATGGGGAGGGGGGAGTGTAGGTGTCATTGGAAAAAAAAATAAATAATTTTTTAACTACATCAAGCCTGAGGGCATTTTTTTATTAAGTCACCATTATTTATCTATTAGGCCTATATTTTTGTTAATCAAATTTCCTTAATCTACTTTTCTTTTACACAAGGGTGGATTAAGGGTTGAAAATTAAAATAAAATAATTTCAAAATAAAAATTAAATTAATTATTTATAAATGTATTCAAATTATTTTGAGAGTAATTTCGCGGTGAAGATTCGCGTTTCCTTAAAGCAGGGCCGGATCTAGGGGGGGGGGGGCAGTGGTTGCGTGTGCCCCGGGCGGCAGATATCAGGGGGCGGCAATTAAAGAAATATTTACTAAAAAAAAAAAAAAGGTAAAATGATATGAGTTTTGTATAGAAAATTATGAGGGGGCGGAAAATTAAATTTTGCCCCCCATTCCGGCCCTGCCTTAAAGGGGGGGGGAGAGGTATAAAGGCATTAACCAGAGGGGTTAATGCCCCATCCCCTATAATGCAAAAAGATATTAATGTTTTTTAATAGGTCTACTTTTACTAAAAAATAAGTGCATTCCGTTTGAGTTAAAATTTAAATTCAATATTTAGCAAATAGGATAGTGGGGTAGAAACATTTTAATGTCATTCTAAAATTTCTTATTACTTGGGCGGAATTAATTTTTGAAGATTTCGAAACTCTCATATAGAGATAATAATAACACTGGGTAACTTAGGAACCCATCGAATCCCGTGCAGAATTTTGTAGGGATTTTTTTCATTAGTTAAATAAATAATATATGATTAGTCCACTTATAATTTTACTGGGGTGAGTTACCGCATCTTTTTGTATTATAGAACTAATCTCAATTCGGATTTGCATTTTTACTTTCTCTTACCTATATGTATAAGTTAATATACATATATATAGAGAGAAAGTATTGGATTCATGTCAAAAATTCGATGTCGAGACTTTGATAAATATACACGTTTTGAGGTCCCCTGAATCCAAAAAAGTGGTTTTCGCGACATGGTCTGTCTGTGTGTCTGTCTGTGTTCAATTTAAAGCATGAAGAAATTGAGCTAGGAGGTTGACATTTTATATTTAAGTTAGGCACCCCCCTAGGGCGTGAGAAAAAGATTTGAGAAAAATATTTTTCTTCAGAATGAAAGTTAGAAAAAAACGCAACCAGAATTTTTTCTTTAAAAATATATTTTAACTTCTTACGTTTCGGCTTTTTTCAAAGCCATCCTCGGAGCTGTTAGTGGTCATTCGAGGATGGCTTTTACCAAGGCCGAAACGTAAGAAGTAAAAATATAATTTTAAAGAAAAAATTCTGGTTGCTTTTTTTCTAACTTTCATTCCTGATACAAATTCCACCAGCCATAAAATACCCTTATACCAGTGTTTTCCGAACTGTGAGGCGCGGACTAGTCTAAGGGGAGGGGCGAATATTGACCACCAGGACCAATTTTCCAAATGATTGCTAGTTTTAATATAAATATGAATAAATTAAAAAAAATATTTTTATATAAATTTATATATTTTAGCATTAAAAATGTTTGTTTTTGTATTATTTTATAAAATGGGGGGGGGGGGGAGGCGTCATAAGATTAATTATTTTTAAGGGAGGCGTGGTAACATAAAGTTTGGAAACCATTGCCATAGAGAAACGTCATTTTAAATTTTATTCAAATCGGGTGAGTGATTTGTGAACCCCTGATAAGGGGGGTTCCCTACCCCTAATTTGATATAATGATATCCTAAAACCACCCCTGGATAATTTTCTACCTATTAAAACAAACACCATGAAAATCGGACCAGTAGTTTCGGAGTCTATGCAAAGAAACCTGGTCGAGTCGTTGGTGACGTCACGGCTTGACGTCACGACATGTAACGCGACATGCTGATAGAAGAGCGAAAAAATTTGTGTCGATAAAAATAAAGTTTCACTTTAAAAACTCAGATATTTGGTCGAGCCATTTATTTGTCACAATCACAAGTATGTTTTCAAATTCTATTTTATTCAATCAGGTTTTCTCGAAAAGATTAGCCGAATTGTGAAGTAGTGACGGATGTTTTCAATGTTGACCCAATCAGAAGTGGCGCAGCAATTAAGTTGTTGAATTTTATTTAATATAATAGTCAGATTTCCACTAGAAAAGTAGGCCTGATGATCCAGGGTTGTTAAATGTTTTCAGTGGCGTGGCAATTGGCACATATGAAGATGATATCGTATTTAACATGTTACAATATTCACATTTGAATGAGGATAAGTATGCTTAATGATTCACTGGATTACTGGATGTTATATCGGGTAGATGAATGTTTACAGAGACGTTGTAATTGGCATTTATGAAAATTATGTATTTATTCACATTTGAATTAGGAAAAGTATACTTGATGATTCTCTGGATGATTACTTGATGTTTTCAGTGGCGAAGAATTTGGTAGGAACAATTATTATCGAGTTTTTCATATTTTTACCAGGAAAAAGCAGACCTAATGATGGATAGTTGTTGGATGTTATCTGACTATTTTATCGCATTAATGGCGCAGTAATTGGCTAAAAAAAATAAAAAAAAAAAATGTTTATTCATTTGCTATGAGATGGATTTACCGAATGAAATGAAATTGGTAAAATTTTTACTCACCTTTAATTATCATGACTCCTTGACCCTTCCCATTTTCCTCTTCCATTTCCTCTCTCTTCCCTTCACATTTACCCTTTCTTTTAGGGCCTTAGCATTTTATTTCTATAGTTACTTAGCTTTGTAACAATTAAAAATTCCATCCTAATCAAATAATGACTACGTAACTATAGAAATAAAATGCAAAAAGCCCTAAAAGAAAGGGTAAATGTGAAGGGAAGAGAGAGGAAATGGAAGAGGGGAAGGGGAAGGGTCAAGGAGTCATGATAATTAAAGGTGAGTAAAAATTTTACCAATTTCATTTCATTCGGTAAATCCCTCTTTTAGCAAATGAATTAACATATATTTTACTTTCTCTTACCTATGTATATATGTAATATATATATAGAGAGAAAGTATTGGTTTCATGTCAACAATTCGATGTCGAGATTTTGATGGATCTTCACGTTTTGAGGTCCCCTGAATCCAAAAAAGTGGTTTTCGCGACATGGTCTGTCTGTGTGTCTGTGTGTCTGTGAACAAAATATCTCAAGAACGAAAAGAGCTAGGAAGTTGAAATTTTATATTTAAGTTAGGCACCCCCATGGGACGTGACACGAAGCTTTTGAACAAAATCGACCAAAAAGTACTAGCACTTTACTGATTCACTTTTTCAGTTTTTTTCGATTTTCTCAAAATTTGCTCCAACGATTTTTTTTTAAATTCAAAAATCAATTATTTTTTAGATTCTCTATAAAATGTATATTCTCATTTTGTGATTGAAATCTTCTGAAGACCACTTTACTCTTGTACTCCATAGAAAAGATAGGAGAAATGGTTGCCATGGTATCAAAATATAAATATTTTCCCATACTTATAAATTTTACATCTTGAATTCAATTGTACCCTACTGTCGGAAACTAAATACATGTCGACACAAAAAATCTGGTGTGACAAGCACAGTACACAACTTTCGATTACCGAAGGTAAGAGAAAGTTGTGTGCTGTGCGCCAGTCACACCAGATTTTTTTTAAATTTTTTAGCCAATTACTTCGCCATTAATGCGATAAAATAGTCAGATAACCCCAACAACTATCCATCATTAGGTCTGCTTTTTTCCTGGTAAAAATATGAAAAATTCGATAATAATTGTACCTACCAAATTCTTCGCCACTGAAAACATCCAGTAATCATCCAGTGAATCATCAAGTATATTTTTTCTAATTCAAATGTGAATAAATACGACATCATCTTCATAACTGCCAATTAAAACGCCTCTGAAAACATTCAACAACCCGGGATAACATCCAGTAACTACCAGATGGCTTAAATAAAAATGCCTGGACCCTAATATATATAAAATTCATAAATAACGGTTATCGTAAATGTCTTATATGGCCTGAGCTGCCGAAAAGACAGTGTGAATGTGTGTGTGAGTGTGAGTGTGAATGAGAAAAAAAGTGTGAATGTTTTAAAAAAAAAAAAAAAAAAAAACATCCAGTAACCATCCAGTGAATCATTAATCATGCTTTTCCTCATTCAAATGTGAATAAATACGATATCATCTTCATATCTGCCAATTGCCAAGCCACTGAAAACATTAAACAACCCTGGATCATCAGGCCTACTTTTCTAGTGGAAATCTGACTATTTATATTAAATAAAATTCAACAACTTGATTGCTGCGCCACTTCTGATTGGGTCAACATTGACAACACCCGTCACTACTGCACAATTCGGCCAATTTTTTCGAGACAACCTGATTGAATAAAATAAAATTTGAAAACATATTTGATGATTGTGACAAATAAATGGCTCGACCAAATATATTGTCTGAGTTTATTTATTAATTTTATAAAAGAGAAAGTTGTGTGCTGTGCGACCTTTCACTCCAGATTTTTTGATTTGTTCTTAACTCTCCATATTTTGATTGTTTGATTGATAGTAATAATCTAGCATGTTAGTGATAAACTTAATGATAACAAAGTTTATAAACAATTCAAATAGCTAGTTTATTTTTTATTTATTTCATTCGTCCTTCAACAACGCGACATTATTAGGTAATTTGAAAGCGGATCTCGCTGGTACTAACTTTTATCTCCCCCTTTTTTTTGTGTTTTGTTTTTAGGCCTCCATCGTTTTTGAACTTATTATTATGTATCAGAGACCCTTTAAGGTATTTTTTAAGAAAGAAGAAACGACTCTTGATAACGATCACAAGCTTAAATTATTCACGTTTAGCGAGAGCGGTTTTTTTTTTTTTTTTTGATATTTATCTTTCAAAAAATTAGGATATTATAATGTTCTTTTTTTTTATTTTACGGATATATAATTTTTGAATATAATAAAAGATGAATTGAATATATTAATCATTGCTCTAGAAAGGGAAAAAAAAATTCTCAAGTCACGCTTCACAAATCTAATAAAGTCATTAAGCAAAAGCATTTTCTAATTAAATAATTATAGTTAGAACACTAATTATTTACCATTTGTGTATTGTTCTGTCTAAATAAATTATGAGAGATCTTTTTTTAATGCCTCATGTTGTACCTAGAAATGTAAATTCTCTGTTAGACACATTAGATAACCCTTTTGGACAATTTGTACTAGAGAGATGGAGAGAGGCTCTTCCCCCTTCACCATTTTCGTTGCAGATATCATTTCTTTCTCTACATGTCGCTATTTAGCCACCTAGTTTTGATATTTTCAAATATGTGTAAGAGCCCAGATCGTAGTTAACTAGCTAACACCCAAAGTTCGGTACAAGGGGTGAAATTAGGAACACAAGCCTTGTTTATTTATTTTTTTTTAATTTCAAAATTTTTGTTATGAAATTAATTAGCTTTAATTAATTAATTTAATTTTTAATATTTATTTTAATTAATTTTAATTCTAATTTTGAAGAATTATGCCTTTATTAAGGTGCGCGTCTCGGGGTGCTAATTTTGGGAGTTTACAGCTGCCACAATTTTGAAGCTATCGACCACAAATTTTTTTACTTTCTCTTACCTATGTATATATGTAATATATATATAGAGAGAAAGTATTGGATTCATGTCAAAAATTCGATGTCGAGATTTTGATGGATCTTCACGTTTTGAGGTCCCCTGAATCCAAAAAAGTGGTTTTCGCGACATGGTCTGTCTGTGTGTCTGTGTGTGTGTGTGTCTGTGAACAAAATATCTCAAGAACGAAAAGAGCTAGGAAGTTGAAATTTTATATTTAAGTTAGGCACCCCCATGGGACGTGACACGAAGCTTTTGAACAAAATCGGCCCCTATAGTACTTTACTGATTCACTTTTTCAGTTTTTTTCGATTTTCTCAAAATTTGCTCCAACGATTTTTTTTAAAATTCAAAAATCAATTATTTTTTAGATTCTCTATAAAATGTATATTCTCATTTTGTGATTGAAATCTTCTGAAGACCACTTTACTCTTGTACTCCATAGAAAAGATAGGAGAAATGGTTGCCATGGTATCAAAATATAAATATTTTCCCATACTTATAAATTTTACATCTTGAATTCAATTGTACCCTACTGTCGGAAACTAAACACATGTCGACACAAAAAATCTGGTGTGACAAGCACAGTACACAACTTTCGATTACCGAAGGTAAGAGAAAGTTGTGTGCTGTGCGCCAGTCACACCAGATTTTTTTAAATTAAAGCTATTTAAAATATCTACAACTTGTAGAAGCCCTTTTTTTGATTTTCGAAAAAATAAATTTTTTTTTAGATTAATCGCATTAAATAAAAGATATTTTTAAAAAATTCGCTCTATATCTTATAGATAATTAAATTACTAATCATTGTGTTGAAAAATAATTTATTTTTTACCCTTAATTAATTAGCTGGAATCTTTCAAATGAAATGAAATAAATCTCTTGTATCCCTATGGGAAAAACTAACGCCATCTCTTGCCGCCTAGAGTAACTCGGTAGTCACCCAATGGCTCTTTTTATTGTTGGCAGTTCAAATGATAACAATGTTCTAGACAGACTTATAGGTAAAAGCCAAATTCACCCTGTGTTAGAGAACACATAATCCCACATCAAAAATATTTTTACAACATAATCTGATCAGGGAATAGAAAAAAAAACAGAATGATTTATGGATTGTAATTATTTGAATTATAATATACGATTTTATTATCGTGAATAAACATAATTATATAGATATATAAATTTATTTGGCAACCTGTTTAAACATTTAGATTTCTTCATTAAGACTACCTATAATCTTAAACTGAGTAATGAATTGAATTCAAGATAGGCATTTTTTTTATTTTTAATTTAGGCGGTGACTCTCAACTCGAACGAACATGAGTTGCTTTGTGTATGTTTTTTTTTTTATTTTTATATCAAGTTTGCCTAGTATAATAAATTTTGACATTTTACATCTTTGAATTGTAGCCTGATAAAAAATTGAAACAACTTCTAAATATGACAATATCTTTTTATTTATATAAAATGCGCAGATTTTGACTTAAAAATCAACAATAAAATGAAGAATATTTATTACTTTCTCTTATCTCTATCAGTGGCGTAACCAGGGGGGCGAGGGGGGGGCGCGCCCCCCCCGCCCCAGGCGCATCGAGCCCTTGGCGCCCCCCGGAACCGGCATAGGCGCCCTACGGCCTCTAAGATATAGCCCAGCGTATGTGATTTTATCATATTCTTTTCATCGATTGTCTTGAAAAATTGATTGTTTTCTTTTAAAATTATATTACAACTTGAATTCTACTATTTTAAATGAATTTAATTCCAAAAATAATAAATAATGTATATAGAGGCTTTATAATTACAATTTTTTCCTTTCTCTCACCTCTCTATATATATATTAATATCATAATAAATTCGTTTTATATCACAAATCCTGAGAAAAATGACAAAAAAAAAGCCGGAACGAGATTCGAATACTAAAAAAAAAAAAAAAAAAAAAGGTCGAACGAAAAACGGCGCCCCTGTTGAGCTTCGCCCCCTCCGCCCTCAAAGGCTAGTTACGCCGCTGATCTCTATATATGTTAATATAAAGTATTGGATTCATGTCGAAGATTCTGACGGATATTGAGGTCACCTGAATCCAAAGACATGGTCTGTCTCTGTGTGTGTGTGTGTGTGTGTGTGTGTGTGTGTGTGTGTCTGTCTGTCTGTGAACAAAATATCTCAAGAACGAAAAGAGCTATGAGGTTGAAATTTATATTTAAGTTAGGCGTGAGCCAGTCACACCAGATTTTTTTTTCTCTAAAATTATTTTCCAATTATTCATTTGTGGAAAATAATAAAAAAGACTTCGAACCGAATTATTTTAATATTATCTTGTCGACGTTTCGGGGACTAAATGTCACACATCTTCAGGACAAGAGGCGTGACGTTTCGTCGATATTGTGTAATTAAGGCGCGCGTCTCGAAAAACGGTTAGAACACTATTGACTACCGAGTTATTCGAGGCGGCAAGAGATGGCGTTAGTTTTTCCCATAGGATTATACAAGGGATTTTCTCCAATTCATTCTAGAGCTTCCAGCTAATTAATTAAAGGCAAAAAATTAATTATTTTTTAACACAATGATTACTAATTTAATTATCTTTAAGTTATACAGCGGATTTTTTAAAAATATCTTTTATTTATTGCGATTAATCTAAAAAAAAAAATTTATTTTTTCGAAAATCAAAAAAAAGGGCTTCTAGAAGTTGTAGATATTTTAAATAGCTTTAATTTAAAAAAAATTTGAGGTCGATAGCTTCAAAATTGTGGCCGCTGGAATCTCCCAAAATTAGCACTCCGAGACGCGCACCTTAAAATAATTCGACTTTTATTTTTATTTCTCTTCATTCAAAAGTGTCAGACTTGAAATGTTGTGGTTACTCTGAGTAACTTTCATGGGAACGATACTGAGGTGGGAATGAAACGGATTTCATTTTTCTGACTTGTGAGTTGGATAATTTTTTGACATCAGATAGATTTGAACTCGAGTGTCTTCAACTCCGGATTAATAAACTTAACTGCTTTATCCCCTCTTCTTATCGCCTCCTTGTTTTTTATTTATTAATCTTTTAATTGTACTAGGTTACTAGGTCTTTTTTATTTACTCCTAGATATATATAAAAAGCACCTTTGTTAATACTTCTCTGACTATAGAAATATTCATCTTTTATCAAATCGAATGGAATCTTTCTTTTCTAACAAAATAGTTCTTTTAGATTAAAAAAAATTTGTAGCTTTAAGTTATTTGCTCCTATAAAAATGACTAACCATTCATCAAATTTTTTTTTGCAGAATCGTGCTAAGGAGGTTGCTGGGGAATAACCAGGATCTCTTTTTCTCTCTCTCTCAAGATGTGAGTAAATTATTATTTCTTTGATTTGATTAAGTTCCTCTAATTTTTGAATATTGTGTAAGAGTAGCCTAAGTCAAGTACGTATGACTAAATTAATTTATTTCTTAAAGGAAAAATCTGGTATGACTGCACACAACTTCGGTATTTGAAAGTTGTGTTCTATGCTTGTCAAACGATGTTTGTGACCCTTCATATATTTTAATAAAATATTAACTTCTTTTACTTTTTCTTACCTATAGGCGGAAGAACAGATAGCTTTTAAATAAATACTGGCCAAATAATTCTATTATTTTTTCGGTTTTTCATAAAATTCGCTTTAACGATTTTGTTTAAAATTCATAAATAAATTATTTTTTTAGATGCCCTTTAAAATGTATATTCTCATTTTGCCCTTGAAATTGTTTGAAGCACACTTCTCTTGTACTTCATAGCAGTGACGTCATTTCAGTTTTTTGCTTGGGAGGGGAATTTTTTTACTTCCTTGGCTTCTTAATTTATATACATATAAACATTTAAGCTTTCTATATTATAATCTATACCATCTTCTATACTTATTTATAAAGAGAAAGTGTGAGTTTGTATGTATGTAGGGTAGGGTGGCCGCAAAAAACAAAATTTTTTAATTTCTTTCGGCCGAACATTCTAAAAGTTGTCTTTTGGCTAGAAAATGATAATGGCAAAGTTTTAGCTAAATTGGGTAACGTTAACCCGTGCCTCATCGGGGTTAAAATTTTGAAAAAGTGCGATTTTATCTAAAAATTCGCAGTTTTTACTTCATAAAACGAAAACAAAGTATCGTAGAAAAATGAATCTTGGCTCATTTCATAGCAAATTTAATTCTCTTGAGGTTTTATAATAACCATTTTTACTTTCTCTTACCTATGTATATATGTAATATATATATAGAGAGAAAGTATTGGTTTCATGTCAAAAATTCGATGTCGAGATTTTGATGGATCTTCACGTTTTGAGGTCCCCTGAATCCAAAAAAGTGGTTTTCGCGACATGGTCTGTCTGTGGTGTGTGTGTGTGTGTGGGTGTGTGTGTGTGTGTGTGTTCAATTTTAAGCATGAAGGAATTGAGCTATGAGGCTGAAATTTTATATTTAAGTTAAACACCCCCGGGACCGACAAAATAAGCTTTTAATCAAAATCGGCCAAAAAGTACTAGTACTTTACTGATGTACTTTTTCAGTTTTTTTCGATTTTCTCAAAATTCGCTCTAACGATTTTGATTAAAATTCAAAAATCAATTATTTTTTAGATGCTCTTTCAAATGTATATTCTCGTTTTGCCCTCAAAATTGTTTGAAGCACACTTTACTCTTGTGCTTCATAGGAAAGATAGGAGAAATAAATGGTTGCCATGGTAACCGAATTTAAATCTTTTTCTTTTTATTAAATTAAAAATCAATTATTAATTAAACGCCCATTTTTTTTTTTCGGAGAAAACATATCTCTCTCTCTCACAAAACTATCTTCTCTCTTTCTACGCGTTTTAAATTTTTCTACCTTATCTTCGCATTTGACCAATGTTAATTTCCTATGGGGATTTGTATGTTAATTTCGATTCAAAAGGGGGTCCCCTTTGGAACTTTTTACGCATTTAAAATTTTTTTTTCCAATTCTTATGAAATTTTGTATTTATTTACGATTCTATATTGTGTATAAAATGTCCAAATATGAGATTAAAATTTTGAAAAATAACCATAGTTTATTTCAAGCAATCAACATTTAAAATGCAAGTTTGAAACTAAGGTGCTATGGGAAACTAAATATATCTCGACACAAAAAATCTGGTGTGACCAGCACAGTGCACAACTTTCTCTTACCGAAGGGTAAGAGAAAGTTGTGTGCTGTGCGCCAGTCACACCAGATTTTTTCATTAAAATTTATAGATTTAGAGATATTTACAAATTAGCATTTTGGTTTGGATATATCGTCGCTTGCATCACGTAGTGACGTATCTCAAAAAAATTAAAAATTGAGATACACCGGGTATGGGCGTGTCCTGGCGTTCTTTCCATTATCATAAAGTGACGAATCTGTTTCCATGTTTTTTCGTATTATTTAGGTTTTTTGGTTTTGCGTATCTCAACATTTAATATAACAACACGAACTATAAACAGTTCTCCCGAAAAATGATAGAAATTGAGATACGCCACGTGATTCAGGCGACGATATTACTCTTTCTGAAAAATAAGTGAAAAATCACAATATAGATCAGCGTTTTCCAAATTGTGAGGCGCGGACTAGTCTAAGGGGAGGCGCGAATATTCGCCACCAAGATCAATTTTCCAAATGATTGCTAGTTTTATGAATAAAATAATTTTGATGATTCTGGGACGGAGTTTTTAATTAAAATAATAAATATGAATAAATAAAAAAAATATTTTTATATAAATTTAAATTTTTTAGTATTAAAAATTTTTGTTTTTGTATTATTTTATTAAATGAGTGGGGGAGGGGGCGTCATAAGATAAAATATTTTTAAGGGAGGCGTTGAAACATAAAGTTTGGAAACCAGTGATTTAAAGTAAGACTCATTCTAGAAAATTATACTATGTGTAAAACCCAAAGGCGGATCCAGGGATGTTTTTCAGGGTTTTAATTTTTTTCTGACTAGACGCGAAGCTCGCCGAAGGCGATAGCATTGTTAATTATTTTATTTATTAGGATTGGATAAGGATAAAAAAATGTTTTTTAAATTTATTTTAGCTAAATCGAAGCCAAATAAATAGAAAACATTCAAAAAATAGCGTTGATTATTATTTTGATTAGGAGGGGGGGATGAAGAGTTGATTATTTAAGAAAGGCCTTGGAATATTCCAAATCACTTGTTGACATTCTTTTCCGGCTCTAAATATAGTTAGATTAGAGCAAACGGTATTTTTTTACTTTTAATAAAAAGGGAATTGTTATTTTCATCTATTTTATTTCAAAACAAAGAGAGAGACGAATCTCTCGTTCAGTCGAGTCGAGAGCGTTGCCGGGCTGCAGGCGCTGCTCTCTTTTTTGTGTTTAAAGTGAATCAAAGTGAATAATTAATATAGTGTAACCCACCCTGACCTCACTCTCAACCAGCACACCCTCTTGAGAGTCTTATTAAAGGTAATTATTATGCATTTTATCGTTGAAAAAAAAAATGATAGAAACAAATAATTTGACTGCGAAAAACGATTCTTTTGATTTTGTATTTCACTAAGGGTAGAGGGAGAATATAAGCTGTTGAAAGGGAGAGGGGGAGTGTAGGTGTCATTTAAAAAAATTTGTTTTTTATTTTTTATCTTTTTTTATTTTTAAACACTTTCTCATTCACACTCACATTCACACACACAC
This sequence comes from Euborellia annulipes, assembly GCA_023213315.1. Taxonomy (NCBI): domain Eukaryota; kingdom Metazoa; phylum Arthropoda; class Insecta; order Dermaptera; family Anisolabididae; genus Euborellia; species Euborellia annulipes. Next base: position 17,042 of record JAKCPI010015477.1, read on the forward strand.
ACACACACACACACACATACACACAGTCTTTCCGGCAACTCAGGCCATATAAGACTTTATACGATACCCGTTATTAATTAATAATATAAATATTGGGGGTCCAGGCATTTCAATTTAAGCCATTTGGTACCCATTTCGGACTGCCAGGGGTCCGAACCCTCGACGTTCGGTATAGAAGGTAGGCACGCTACCAACTACACCAAGCCTGAGGGCATTTTTTTGATCTTTTCTCAAGTCACCATTATTAATCATTATATTCTTTCTATTTGACCTATATTTTTGTTAATCAAATTACTTTAATATACTTTTACTCAGGGGTGGATTAAGGGTTTAAAATTAAAATAAAATAATTTCAAAATAAAATAACTAGCCTAAGGGGAGGGGCGAGTATTGGCCACCAGGACCAATTGCTAGTTTTAATATAAATAAAAATAAATAAAAAAATATTTTTTTTATTTATTCTCGCGGAGTAAAAAAAAAAAAAATTCCTAGTCATATGCAGCCAAAATTATTGTGACGTTTCGGCCTTCTTAAGAGCCGGAGGCGAGAATAAAATAAAATTTTAATTTCAAAATTATAATTGTAATTTTTCATTCAAAATTTTCATTCAATAACTAGGAATTTTTTTTTTTGACTCCGCTTTAATATAAAATTATATTTTTTAGCATTAAAAATTTTTGTTTTTGTATTATTTTATAAAATGGGGGAGGGGGGCGTCATAAGATTAAATATTTTTAAGGGAGGCGTGGTAACATAAAGTTTGGAAATCACTGATATAGACTATTCGATATAACATTTTGCCGGGAAAATATTCCGAAGGGAATGAAATTTTCACTACCCCATACTCTAGAATGCCAATCCTAAATTTTTGACCTCGAGGACAGTGTGGGGGGGGAGGGGAGGGGGACAAAAACCTCAAAAATTTGAGAAATCTTCAGGTTTTTGCTTATATCTCGTAAACTATTTATATTTTGTGAAATATAGCTCAATACAAAGTTGTAGAGCATTAAATTTGCTAAAATTTGATACATAAAACGAATTCGTAGACTCAATACTAACCGAAATACGGCCGGTCAATTTGACAAAATATAAATAGTTTTCGAGATATAAGCAAAAACCTGAAGATTTCTCAAATTTTTGAGGTTTTTGTCCCCCCTCCCCCTCCCCCCACACGGTCCTCGAGGTCGAAAATTTAGGATTGGCATTCTAGAGTATGGGGTAGTAAAAATTTCATTCCCTTCGGAATATTTTCTCGGCAAATTGTTATATCGAATGGTCTATATTGTGATTTTCCACTTATTTTTCAGAAAGAGCAATATATCAAAACCGAAATGCTAATTTGTAAATATCACTAAATCTATAAGTTTTAGTGAAAAGATGGTTAATATAAAACCTCAAGAGAATTAAATTTTCTATGAAATGAGCCAAGACTCATTTTTCTATGATACTTTGTTTTCGTTTTATGAAGTAAAAACTGCTAATTTTTAGATAAAATCGCACTTTTTCAAAATTTTAACCCCGATGAGGCACGGGTTAACGTTACCCAATTTAGCTAAAACTTTGCCATTGTCATTTTCTTGCCAAAAGACAACTTTTAGGAGGTTCGGCCGAAAGAAATTAAAAAATTTTGTTTTTTGCGGCCGCCCTAATGTAGGGGCTAAGCTTAGAATTTACTATTGTCTTCCAAAGCCTTGCCCCCCCCCTCCAGGGCAAATGTCCCCCCTGTCTCAGCTCAAATGACGTTCCTGCTTCATAAGAAAGATACACAGTAAAAAATATTTTGGCGATTTTACATTTTTTATGTAGGAAGTAAATTATCTAAACTAAATTTAGAATACGGATTAAGTATAAAATTTTACAAAACTCTTTTCGAAAACAGTGTACAAATGTATTGTAATTAGGGCTTCTCAAAATAATAGATTAATCGATTATTCACCGATTATTTTCTTAAAAAATAATATAATAAATATTATTTTTTCCCATAATCGATTATTTTTTCTTCTGTCCGGACCCAACAATCGATTAATCGAAATAATCGATTAAACTGAATAGTCAATTATTTTTCCTAATGGATAATCGATCATTTTTTTTCCATAATTGAACACCCCTAATTGTCATATTACAATAAATTTGTAAAATGCTTTCTAAAATATTTTAGAAAAAAAAATTTGTCACTCGAGAGATTTGAACTCGAACTCTTTCCTTCTTATATGAAATATAAATATTTTATCATGTTTATAAATTTTACATCTTGAATTCTAAATTTATATCGGTTGTTGACACATAAAATTTGGTGTGACAAGCTGTGCACACCAGATTTTTTATTTTACCTGCTCTCAATGAATATATACCATATATATTTTTTTAACACACTTTTTCCAACACACTCACCCCCACACACACAAATACACACAGTCTTTTTGGCAACTCAGGCTATAAAAGACATACAATACTCAAAATTTTATTAATTTATCTATTGGCGATCCAGGCGGGGGGGGGGGTTATTTATTTAAGCCATTTGGTATCCAAAAGGCTTAAATAATATCATCCGACTGCCTGGGATTAAGGGCGGATCCAGAGGTGTTTCTCGGGGGGGGGGGGGGTAATCTGGTGTGACTCGTCGCACAGCACACTATTTTTTTTTAATTTCGGTAATTTAAAAGCGCATTCTGTACTTGTTTGCCAGAATATAAATACACATCAAATTTTTAAGTATTAATTTTAAAAATTTTACATTAAAAATAAATTTTTTTGCGAAAAAAGGTATTTTTTCGAATCTCGGGGGGGGGGGGTAATTACCCCCTTTACCCCCCCCCTGTATCCGCCCTTGCCTGGGATCCGAACCCGCGACCTTTGGTATAGAAGGCTTGCATGCTATCAACCACACCAAGGCCCGAGGGCAATGAATAAATTAAAACACTATTTCTCCAAGTCTCATTTTCAAGATTAATTAACCTCGACGTATTTCGCATACTTTTCCATATTTTTCTTTATTCCTTTTCTCTTTCTAATTTAAAATTTATTTTAGTTTAAATAAATTTTATATCAAACATATATTCATATAATACAATAATATTTATTATAGCTATGAAATTCCCCCCGAAGGAATTTTAAATATGACATTAAATACATTTAAATTTTATATACCGAAATGAAATATAGAAATTATTAAAATATTTTTTATCGCCTATTTAAATTTTCTATTTTATGAGGAAAATGAAGCGATTAAGAATTTTTTTTTGCATCTCTATATCTTGAATTAACAAAAAAAGTAATCACTTAAACCTATAAAGATGTTCATATTCATTAGAGAAATTTTGTTTTGTATATTTTCTATCTATCTATCTATCTTGCAAACAATCGTAAATTTTTTGTTGACATTTGGAAATGGAGAGAGGAGCGGTCGCCCCCTGGGGTGGTGAGGGGGACCCAAAGACAATTCTCAATATATGCATGCCTTTGCCTATTGGGTTTTTTCTTTTGAGGATTTTTTACAACCATTTGATCTGTCAAGTTTTCTTGGTTGTGGAATAAAATAAATAATATATATCACCCCGATGACATAAGAGACACAACTCAAAAAATCCAGTATTTTTTTGTCTTTGGCATCAGAGGTTAATACCGAATTTAAACGATTACTAATATATCTTTTTACTATAAAAAATGATCTCATAAATTGCATACAGTAAACGATAAATAAATTTTATTCTAATGGAATAGACTTTCTAGCTTTGTTCCATACTGTAATCTAAACTTTTAAATTGTGTCAGTTGCGATAGAGTATTTAAAATAATTTTATTAACGCCCCATTGATTTGAAGGTCCTAGACGAATAATTTTTTAATTTCATGAATTCATATCAGTTTTAATTAAAACTGTGTGATTAATTCTTTCTATTAATTCAGAGAGGTTGTTTCACATCTAGTCAAGTAAAATAATGAGTATATATGTAAAAACTCCATTTGGCTTGGGTAGTTGCTGTTGATGTTACGGGATGGAAGAGATCAAGTACGGGTGCAGAAAATAAAGAGAGCCTTTGGATGCTAAATGCCGCAAAGGAGACGTTTCGGAGAAAATTTTATTTGTCCATAATCATCCTTGTAGGCTTATAATCTAATTATGCTCAAAGTTGTTATTAATTATTTATTAAAAATATACCACCAGAGTCAAAAAACAAATTCTAGTTTTAACCTCAGAAGCCTCAATTCCTTTGATGTTTTATTTGCCTCTCAGAAAGAAACTCTACTTTAACACTCAAAAACCCTCATTGAAATATATGAAGTTTAAATATGAATTACCGATTGATTTGATACCCTAACTATTGTATAATCTCGAAACTCTCATGTATCGGAAAGTATAGAATGATTTCTATATGGTTTGAAGTTTTTTATGGTCATTTGTAGATTCCGCAGTTCTGGTTTAAACCTACAAGTTGTAAAACCGAGGCCTTAGGAATCGCTCACAGCTGACTCGCTTTATCCTATATATTTTTTTGTTGTTGTTGAGGGGTGTTTAAGGAAAGATGATGAAGGTCTGTTAACTGGAATATGTAGAAAAGCAGTAAAAAACTGCGAAAAAAAAACAAACAGAAAAAATCGTTAATTTTGAATGATTTTTTTGCAATTTGAGGGACAAAATCCTCACCCACATCTCCCCCTTAGATCCAAATGCTCGTGTTTTTGAACCTTTCACCTCTCTAGACTTTCTGAAGAAAGGCTAAAATATTCCTTTTCATCCCTCCTAAGATTAACGAAAAGGGGTGGAAATAAGTAGGGGGCTGATCCTCGAAAACGGTACGTGGTAGGGGAAAACGGAGGTCATATTTTGATTCAGGAGGTCATTTTACTTAGGAATCTGAAGAAATTATCTCGGGGCTTGAAAAAAATTTCATTTTGCCGAATAGTTTGATTAATGTCGATGTAATCTGCTGAGTGCGAAATATTCATATTTAAAAAAACAAGCTTACAAACATAAATTGAATGTTTAGGAACTTGTCTTAAAAAAAAAAAACTATCAAGTATTTCTCTCTCCCTCTCTGTCTCTCTTTGTCTTTGTTTCCGCCTTTAAAGAAACAGATGATCAAGAATAGACCTTTTGGCATTGATTGACAGACAGACACGACCCTTGTTCTTGGCGTTAGTTCTCTAGAAATTGACTTCAGCCTAAATAAGCTAATGACGGCTCAATATAATGACGTGTGAAACCTTTGGGCGTGTTTCGGACCAGGAGAGAAAGAGAAAGAGGCGCCTAACAAGGCGCGCAAACGAACCTAACCGATAATTAGGGAGGGCAGCTTAGGTAGGGTCGAGTCGGTCGGCATTTGCCCAAAAAACGGTCGGACAACGTTATAAATCAAATACGAGATGATATTATTATGGATTGTTTAGGTATATCTATATTATAATTCTCAACTCCCCTCTCGTATCCTGAAATATGTATTTTTTTTTAATGAATATACCAGAACAAGTTTTTTTTTCAAATTACTTAAAAAAAAAAAAATAAATAATAATAACAATTCAAAGCGATTTAATAAAATGTCAGAGTTTCTTTATGTATATGTCGTTTCTTTATCACATTATGTTCATATTAATATTTAAAGTTTCGACCGTTGACTCTCCTTGAAATATATTGTAAATTCATATGGGGCCTATATATATAAAAACACATTTGTTTCAAGTATTTATTAGTTGGAATAGGAACGATCTTCTATTTATATTAATTTAGACCAACCCGCGGCCCACTTTGAATATTTTTGCGGCCCACGATGTTCATATATATAAAATAATATTTATAATAGGTAGAGACAGCCAAAGCATAATAAAAAAAAAAAATTTATTTTGTTTTATTGAATAACAATGCCGACTTTTCGGTCAATTCTTCCGGCTTTCATCAGGACATGTGTTTTGTTTGCCTCGAGCTTGACAGCTCCTGATGCGAACATTCGTCTGTTGACATGACTTAAAGTTCAAAAGCGACCGTCACTCAGCCAAGAGCCCCTCTAAGTCCGAGGCAAATAAAAAACTTATCCTGATGAAAACTGGAAGAATGGTCCGAAACGTCGACGTTGTGTTGTTCAATAAAGGAAAATAAAATTTTTTTATTTTATTTTGCTTTGACTTCCTTTATCTCTTTATTATAAAGTTCTGGGATACCGAGCTGGTGGTTTTTTTCTTTTGATAAAATTAGAAAAAGCTAAAAAAAAAGTACCTCATTAAAGTACTAGCACACAAAGTTTTCCAAAGACGAGACTTAGAGTAATTTATTTTCTATGCAGCAAATAGGAAATTTTTAAAAATTGTTTTGGCCACCCCCTGATTTAGATAGCTTTTTATTGACGGTCCCCTCTCTTATTTAATTAACTAGAGCAGCGTTTTCCAATCCGTGGGCCGCGGGCTGAATGAAACTGAGCCGCGGAAGTTTAAGAAAAGAAAAAAATTATATATATACACTGGGAGAGGGCTCGCTGGTGTAGTGAGCTAGGGTGTCAGCTTCTGCAAAGAAGATCCCTGTTCAAATCCTTGGCATGCGGGATTTTTCATTAAATAAAAATATTTATTTAATGTAAACAAATCCTCAAGCAAGCCCTGGATTGGAATATAGGATCTTTCCACAATAGCCCTCAGGCAACTCTACGAGGAGAGGGAGTTGCTGTGACATCCCGTCCTGTGGAAGGGACGTAAAGAAGGTTCCCTCTCAGTGATGCATTCTTCGAAAGGAGTAGGCTACACGCCGGTGCTGAGGGAGTCCCTCCTCAAACTAGGACATCCTCCATAGCATAGAAGAGGTTGGATAAAAGGAGCCGGTTGGAACCAGAAATAAGGATTAGTTCACTAGCTAGAGACGAGAGCAGGAGGAGGAGCTAGAGATAGGAAATGATGTAACTTCACGGGGTGCCGGTAGATGGCTACGGCCAGAGGCCGGTTGGGTTTGAGGTGTGTGTCTCCGTACACGTAAGCACCTCGGGTAAATAAACGGGGATCCCGATAGGAATTTCAAATAATAATAAATATACACTGGGCCTCAGCGTTTTTTTTTTTTTTTTTTTTTTTTTTTTTTACAGAAAAAGTGGACCCATCATCAAAAAAGTAAAAAGGTTGAGAACCACTGAACTAGAGGAGGGGTAGGGAAAAGAGTCCGTATAGCCTTAGCTGACGCAAAATTTTGTAAATTTTTTGAGGCCCTCTTTTTACCTACCGAGACAAGTAAGATCCTATACATGGGCGTACCCAGGATCAAATCTAGGGGAGCATGGTCGTCCAGGGGGGGGGCAGATCATGGTCGTCCAGATTGTGACATAGCTATTTTTTATATAGAGGGGAAAAGCCTTCGAATTAAAGGCATAAAAACCCTCGAGTCCTAACAAAAAAAATCATTCCCCGTCGCCATCTCCCAATTTTGTTTCGTTTCGTCACTTTATAAACATTTAATTTTTTTTTTTGCTTCTTGGGGGGGGGGGGCAGTTGCCCCCTGCCCCTCGCTGGGTAAGCCCATGACTCTATATCTAATTAATCAAATTTGTTTGTTTTGCAGATGTCATTTAAATATAGGTTTACTTTTAGATGAACTAATCAACCAAAATGTTAATTAATTGATAAAATTTTTAATTATCAAATTAAATTATTTATTTGTTGAATACTCCATGATTGGAATCGCCACTTTGAATGTGTTGATATGAAAAACATGTAATAATAATAAATGGAAGATCGTCCATTGCGATACTATTTGCCAGACGAGAGATCGTTAGAGCCTGTAAAACCTTATCCGGAGCTCCATGATGTCCGCCAAAGGCTAGTTCTATATTAAAACACATATATAGACCCGTAAAAAGATAAGACGAATCAGGTGAGATAAGCAAAATGGCCGAAGTTGACTTTTGGGAGCCCGGGTAAATGGAATTGCGTGCATATAAAAGAGAGAACCTGTTTGCGGCTGGCTGCTCTACAATTATAGCAGCTGGCAGGTGTGGGGGAGCCCCCCCTCATCACCGCCCCCGACGGCCTCAGCAGGGGCGCAGCCCCCGCAGCAGTCACACCTCATCCACTTCAAAGGCCCTCGGCGTCATTATTATGTATAAGATTCATAAAAAGTTTGAGCAATTAGAATTCCACGTTTACCCTAGTCGATATCCTGTTATTAACAAAAAAAAAAAAAGGATAAAAAAAATCAAGACTTGATGTCTCACTTTAAAAAGCTCATTTGGGCCTTTGCGATGAAAAAAATTTCTATAACGAGTTGTATACGTGGGCCAGATTTAGTATTAACCACCTGCCCAAATTTTATTATTTGATTATGCCTTTTTACTTTCTCTTAACTAGATATTTAATATATATAGAGAAAGAAAGAGGATACAGTTAATAATTGAGTATATAATAAAATAGCTGCGCCGCCCCGCTTCGCCCCTCTGACCCGCCCATGCAGCGGACCCTCGCCTTTTCTTAATTATGTGAAGAAAATTATTATTATTCCAGTGACTACTTGAGGATTTTTTTAAACCCTAAAGTATCGTTGGCTACCGGGTAACGTTCCACACTCTGATTGCTCGGGGTCACCAATCCCGAGCTTTCGCCGCGCTTGGCAGTGCTTAACTTCAACGATTGTGATGACTGTTGCTTGATGATTTGTTTGGATTGATTGAATACATAAATGCAAAGAATACATAAATATTTCTCTATATTTTTCATGGCAGAAATCGTAACTTCATCAATTTATAACTCAAAAAGTTATAGGAATTTCGGGACGAAAATAATTCTCCTGTAATTCCTAGAACGACCCCTTTAAGCATATAAAATTTGGTTTCGAAATTCCATTGGGAAGTTGGCCAAATTAAGCGATAAAGACAGACAGGCGGACATTAGTGAATTATTATATACGGTGTATATACCGTATATATATAGAAGATACTCTTATTTTTAAATAGACGGTCATTTATTGGCTGCTTCCTCTTTCTGACCAAACATATTATTCTACAGTATTATAAACATCATCTTGATTATATATAAACCTACACTCTATCATAATATGTATCATTTAAAGCCCACAAATCAAATTTTTACAATTAAATATTTACTAAATTCATATATCCGAAAAAATAAGGGTGTGCTGTGGTCTAGTGGTAAGGGCACACTGAGCGCAAATCGGTGGATCCGTGGTTCGACTCCCGGCGGCACACCCTTATTTTTTCGGATATATGAATTTAGTGAATATTTAATTGTATAAATTTCGCGGCTCACGTACGCGATATGTATAATATCTTAAATATTATATATAATTTCTTATTTATTAATCAAATTTTTATTTGTGTCCACCAGAATCTACTGTGTCTTGTGCCCGCTAGAATCTACCTTCTGATAAATTAAATATCAGACTAATTTGTAAAAACTCCAAGGGCCAGTTGCTTAACGTTTAATTAACTAGTTATATCCCTCGGTTGACTATGAGTTTCAAGTCTTTTCACATCTAGTTAAGCTAATCTTATGATTAAATAAGAGCCCAGATCGTAGTTTATTCCCTGGCTAGAGGTGTGAATTGTGATATTAAAGGATCATTTTTGATGTCCAGGCATTTGGTTTCCCATATTTATATATATTATATAGGCCCCTATCTTAAATTTAAATGTACCTTTCGGAAACTAAATATGTGTCGATACAAAAAATCTGGTGCGATCAGTCACTCCAGATTTATATATATATTGATTTTAATTGAATAATTCTTTATAGATTGATATTTTTTAATAAACAAGTACATTAGCCCATTTTAAATTTTGAATTGACCACCTCAATTTTAAGTTTAAAAAAAAAATAAACAAAAAATATTCTGGAATATGGAAATAAAATTAAAAAAAAAAAAAAATTAATCAGTAAAGAAACATTCTTAAAATAAAATGTGAAATAATTTTGTAGTTAAAATTTATTTGTTGAGTTGATTCATGCAGTCACTCGCTCGGTCTTGCCTCTTGCCTCCTTCTCATCTGTCAAACTCGACCATGTCTCTTTTCGTCTTTAAATTTGTTTCTTACAACTTGTGTGCTAATAATTGTTTAATTTTTATTTTAATAGTGTTAGTGATTAAACGTTTTTGTTTTTAATTTGTGATTTATTATATCTGAAGGGAACGAGTTCATCTATTGTAATGGAATCAAGACAAGGTAGATAAAATATTAACCTTTTAATTTAAATAATCATTAAACGAATTTATTTAAATCAAAATTGATCATTTTATGGGTTTATTTGTTTAATGATAGAACTTAAAATCATACTCTCTTTGTAGTGAATTGATAATTAAATTAGTTTCCAAATTAATTTCCATTTAGTGATTGATATTTTTTTAATCATAAAATAGTATTAATAAAATAAAAGAATCTTGTGTTTTCTTTCTTGGACAAAAAGTGACAGTTATTATGTCGTTTTTTTTGTATAATTATTAAAAATCGAATAATTTTCAAAACATTTATCAAAAAAACGACCTGTCACTTTTTGTCAAAGATAGAAAACACAAGTTTCTTTTATTTAATTGTATTAATTTGGACTGCAATCACCATTTTATCATAGTATTAATAATTGACAAGTCGGTTTTATTATTTAAATGCATTTGTGCTTTTCTTTTATGGATCTCTAATTATTAACCACCTTCATCTATTTTATATCATTTCAATTAAATGTTTTCTAAATATACAGGTGATCGTTTGCCTATTTCTATTTTTAAATAGATATGGGAAATAGAAATACCTCTTTATATTTAGATAATTGAATTATTAAATATTTTTTAAAAATTTGCATTGCTTCAAGTATATATATATTTAAACTCTTTATGCTCACACATACAAATGCCTTTCTCACACACACATGAATATATATAGATATACTTTTCTAAATGTTTCTCATCTTGTTTCAACAGGTGGAGACCGGCTTCAAACTTGGATATCCTCTGTGCATTGGTTTAGTACGGCGAGGAGAATCTCCTTAGTGAACAGCTCCGTTTCCGCGCTGCTCAGCTTTATCTCCACAACTCCTTAATTTGGTGAGTAAATCTTATATATTTTTTCAATTCTAATTCATTTTTTATTTATAAATATGCTGATATATAAATTTTTGGCAAATTCAAAGTTTTAATTATTAAAAATTTGAATGAATTCATTTCATTCAAAGCATATTTATCATCACTCCATTGCAAAGCAAGTATTTTAATCTGAAAGATTTTGACTTTTTGAGTTGTATTCATGTATAAAGACTTCCCGGTAGCCAGTCCTTCTAGGCTGCCCTTTTTTTGTTCTCCTATTAGTCTTTACAAACATGATATTTGACTTCAACCCGCTTTAAACTTTAGAAGGTCTTCTTTTATTTAATTATATCAAGTTTCAAATTACCTAGGGTAGGTGAAAGTTGTGTGCTGTGCGACTAGGTACAGTAAGAGACAATATTAAGTCCCACTCATGCGTTTTCTACTTGTGATTATTTCATTGTTTTTATACAAATATATATTTTTTAATGGAAAATTTCATGGTTCAAAACTAGAAAATTTCCAATAAAAATTTTCATTTTCTTTTATAAATAATATAATTAAATAATCACAAGTAGAAAACGCCTAGGTGGGACTTTATATTGACCCTCACTGTACAGGGAAAGACAATATTAAGTCCCACCCATGCGTTTTCTACTTGTGATTATTTAATTGTTTTTATAAAAGAAAATGAAAATCTTTATTGGAAATTTTCTAGGTTTGAACCATGAAAATTTCCATTAAAAATTATAATAAACTTTTTTTAAAAACAATGAAATAATCACATAAGAAAACCCTTGGGTGGGACTTAATATTGTCCCTCACTGTACACCAGGTTTTTTTTTTCTTCATTCCTTTCATCAAATACAAAATCATTTCCTTTGTGGCATTCTTCAGATAAAAATCTTTTTCACAATGTCTCTTCAGTCATTAGTGTCAGGCTTGACACGTTGTGGTTACTCTGAGGCGTAACTTTCATAATACAATAATACTGAGGTTGGTTACCGTTTCCTTCCTCAGGATGAGGCAAATCAAATCGAGTTGGATATTTTTTTGCCATGACGTGGATTTGAACTCGAGTTGTTTTCAACTCAGGATTATAAGCTTAAATGCTTTATCCCCTCGGCTAATCACCTCCTCTTTTGGCAATGTAGTCAGTGGCATAGGCGCCGGAACTGGGGTGGGGGGCAAGGGTACATTGCCCCTCCCTGGCATCCTATAGGGGGGGGGGCAGAGGGGGCAATATGTCTTCTTTTATTTCATTTATTTTTTAAAATGATATATTTTTACTTTTGAAAAATAAAATCTTCTAAATTAAAAAAAAATTAAAAGAGTAAGAAATTCATTTTTTTCCAAATTTTTGGTAAAATCACTAGCAAATTTTTTAAAATTTTAATTTTAATTGTGATTTTATTTAAAATTTTTAAAGCTTTATAGTAGATTTGTTTTTGTTTTGTACTATTTGAACATATTAAATTAATTTTCTAAAAAAAAAATGTTTGCCCCCCCTGATTCAAATTCGTTCCGGCGCCCCTGGTCAGTGGTATACTGGGGTGCCGGAACGAATTTGAATCATGGGGGTGGGCAACCTCCCTTAAAAAAAAAAAAAAATAATAATAATAATAAAATAAAATAAAAAAAATTAAAAATATTTATTTCCTTCAAATAGTATAAAACAAATCCTACCTAAAAAAGCCTAGCCTAAATATATTTTGATAAATTTGCTATCAAATTTTTTATACAGTGTGTACGTTAAAGAATGGATAACCTTGAAATGTCTTATGGTATAAATTATGGCCGTTCAGAAAAAAAATTGAAACAAAATATATCATAAGTAGTACCTAAGATATGATTTTTTTTATACACGAACTATGCTAATAGATAAACAGTGAATAGTATGACTAGCTATTGCTATTGTTTTTTATTAATCCCCAAAGTTCAGGTACAATTAAATTTAAAAAATGTTCCCATATTACAAATTTTGATATTTAGTAAAATTTTCTCCTTTTCTACATTAATGGCAATAATTCACTATTTATTGTAGATACATTTATGAATTGTACCATTAAAAGTTTAAACATTGTTTAAAAAATAAATTTTACAAAGTTTTTCTAAAATTAATTAATTTGCTAATTTTTTAATAAAAAAAGTGCAATAGCTAGTCATACTATTCACTGTTTATCTATTAGCATAGTTCGTGTATAATAATAAAATAACAACAAACCGATGGAATCCATTCATTTCTGATCGTAGTGTTTTTTTTTTTTTTTTTTTTTTTTTTTTTTTAAAACATTCACACTTTTTTCTCATTCACACTCACACTCACACACACATTCACACAGTCTTTTCGGCAACTCAGGCCATTTAAGACTTTAGACGATAACCGTTATTATATAAATATACATATAGGGGTCCAGGCATTCTTATTTAAGCCATTTGGTATCCAATTGGCTTAAATAAAATCATCGGACTGCCTGGGGTCCGAACCCGCGACGTTTGGTATACGAGGTTAGCACGCTAACCTCTACGCCATGCCCCGAGGGCGATCGTAGAGTTCATAAAAGTAAAACAAGGTAAAAAATCTGGTGTGACTGGCGCACAGCACACAACTTTCTCTTACCTTCGGTAATCGAAAGTTGTGTACTGTGCTTGTCACACCAGATTTTTTGTGTCGACATGTATTTAGTTTCCGACAGTACGGTACATTCGATTTTCAAGATGTAAAATTTATAAGTATGGCAAAATGTTTATATTTTGTTACCATGGCAACCATTTCTCCTATCTTTTCTATGGAGTACAAGAGTAAAGTGGTCTTCAGAAGATTTCAATCACAAAATGAGAATATACATTTTAAAGAGAATCTAAAAAATAATTGATTTTTGAATTTTAAAAAAAATCGTTGGAGCAAATTTTGAGAAAATCGAAAAAAACTGAAAAAGTCCATCAGTAAAGTACTAGTACTCTTTGGTCGATTTTGTTCAAAAGCTTCGTGTCACGTCCCATGGGGGTGCCTAACTTAAATATAAAATTTCAACCTCCTAGCTCTTTCCCTTCTTGAGATATTTTGTTCACAGACAGACACACAGACAGACACACAGACAGACACACAGACAGACAGACCATGTCGCGAAAACCACTTTTTTGGATTCAGGGGACCTCAAAACGTGAAGATCCATCAAAATCTCGACATCGAATTTTTGACATGAATCCAATACTTTCTCTCTATATATATATTACATATATACATAGGTAAGAGAAAGTAAAAAAAATTAGACCTTTCTTTTAAAAAAATCATATCTTAGGTACTACTTATGATATATTTTGTTTCAATTTTTTTCTGAACGGCCATAAGTTATACTATAAGACATTTCAAGGTTATCCATTTTTTACCAGACACCCTGTATATTCAAAATTATTTATATATAATGAGTAGTGAGGGTATCCAGGCAGCCAGAAAAACAATAAAGAAAATTAAATTTGTCTTTATTTATTTCATATACTTTTGTCTACGTTTCGGCCGATATTCCGGCCTTCATCAGGACAAATGTTATTTGCCTCGAGCCAAGGGCCTGTATAAGCTCGAGGCAAATAACATTTGTCCTGATGAAGGCCGGAATATCGGCCGAAACGTAGACAAAAGTATATGAAATAAATAAAGACAAATTTAATTTTCTTTATTGTTTTTCTGGCTGCCTGGATACCCTCACTCAATATACCGGGTGGGCCAATAGTGCGTGGACGGAAGATTGTGGGCTTATTAACGGACATTTTTAAAATTTGTTGATCGCACATAATGTGGGGCCTTTAGGGCTACAAATTAAAAATATTTTTGTTCCAATTGCACCTCATATACAGGGTGGTCCATATCAAAGTTATGTTTTTTTAAATGGAACACCCTGTATATTATTGCATATTTGGATTCTACGGCCAATTTTAGTATGAGTTTATGTCATGCAATGTATTCCAAACCAAACCGTTTAGCCGCAAATCGGGCTTTGGTGAAAAAACTGCTGTCTGGAAAAAATTAAATATCTCGCGAACCATAAAACTTAGGGAACTGTTCTTTTGTGAGGTTACTAACCATGAAATGTACTAATGTAGGCCAGATGGGTAACCCGGAATTATTCTTATGTTGGGAGAAATGGCCATGCCAATTTAGAAAATTTCAATCATGGATAACTTCATTTTTTCAAATGGAACATGCTACTTCTTTTATGCCATGGGACGTGAAATTCAATTATCTTTCAGCTGATATAAGGTTGTCTATATCTATCTTTGGTAGTTTTCTTTTTATTCCAAAATATCTGATAACGAAAAAAAAAAATTTTTATTATAGACAAAATAATTGAAAAAAAAATCCAAACGCAAAACAAAATTGTAATAAATGGACAAATTATGCTAAATATTCGAAAATGTCTTTAAATTTCCCTAAAATCATTTATTTGAACTTCTCGAAAAAGAAAATTAGGGTTATGTTCATGTTAGGAGGTGCGCCATTTTGTTGACAAATCATAACCCGAATTTGAGCAAGCGGGACTTTTTCGAGGAGTTCAAATAAATGATTTTAAGGGAAATTTAAAGACATTTTCGAATATTTAGCATAATTTGTCCATTTATTACAATTTTGTTTTGCGTTTGGATTTTTTTTTCAATTATTTTGTCTATAATAAAATTTTTTTTTTTTCGTTATCAGATATTTTGGAATAAAAAGAAAACTACCAAAGATAGATATAGACAACCTTATATCAGCTGAAAGATAATTGAATTTCACGTCCCATGGCATAAAAAGAAGTAGCATGTTCCATTTGAAAAAATGAAGTTATCCATGATTGAAATTTTCTAAATTGGCATGGCCATTTCTCCCAACATAAGAATAATTCCGGGTTACCCATCTGGCCTACATTAGTACATTTCATGGTTAGTAACCTCACAAAAGAACAGTTCCCTAAGTTTTATGGTTCGCGAGATATTTAATTTTTTCCAGACAGCAGTTTTTTCACCAAAGCCCGATTTGCGGCTAAACGGTTTGGTTTGGAATACATTGCATGACATAAACTCATACTAAAATTGGCCGTAGAATCCAAATATGCAATAATATACAGGGTGTTCCATTTAAAAAACATAACTTTGATATGGACCACCCTGTATATGAGGTGCAATTGGAACAAAAATATTTTTAATTTGTAGCCCTAAAGGCCCCACATTATGTGCGATCAACAAATTTTAAAAATGTCCGTTAATAAGCCCACAATCTTCCGTCCACGCACTATTGGCCCACCCGGTATATTCAGCCACTCCTCCTGGAATTAACCATTATTTATATATAAAACTAAATGAAATAAAAGTAAACATATTGCTAGCCAGATGTCCCCTTTTATATGATGACAGAGGGAGCAATGTACCCTTGCCCCCTTCCCTTCAGTTCCGGCGCCTATTCTCATAGTATAGGAATCCCTACAAGATATTTTTAGGTGTTTGCCATTGGATTTCTGACTTATTTTCTTCCCTAAAATAGTTTTTGTTATAATAATTATTTTGATTATAACTTTCGCTTCGACAAACTATTCGTGTTTAAATGTTTTAAGTTCTTTAACCCATCGTTGAGAATCGAGAACTCGTTAACAAAAAAAAAACAAAAATCCTCTTCTAAAAATACCTACGGACATCCATTAGACATATATTTATAATATAAAACCAGTGGATATAAATTTATTCTCCTATAAAATATATGTAAATATTAAAAGGCATTCCTTAATGATTCATATTAAATTTTTCGGCATGCGAGAGTTTCGCTTGTTTGCCGGTTATAATCTCGGGCAGGTATCACGCGCTTTGTCCGACCTTTGGTTATTTATTTGCTGGTCGCCGTGGGCCTTGTCTGAATGTCAATAAGAAAAATACCTCACTGCCATTCGTTCATAACAATTATTTATTTTGTTAATGATCTCTTCTAGTTAGATGTTTTTGTTGTTGTTGTTGTTAGGAAAACATTTTTTTTGTTTTTTTGTTAATTAATAAAATTTAGTCAGTGTCTTGTGAGTGACCACGAATTACTCTAATTATAAAAGACATTTCTTTTTTTTTCTCACCGCTTTTTATTAAAATAGTACAAGTCAACGTTTCTTCATGTGATAATTTCATTGTTTTTATAAAAGCATATTTATTGGAAAATTGAATCATAAAAATTTATTTTAAAACTTTTTTGTAATTAAAAAATCTGGTGTGACTGGCGCACAGCACACAACTTTCTCTTACCTTCGGTAATCGAAAGTTGTGTTCTGTGCTTGTCACACCAGATTTTTTGTGTCGACATGTATTTAGTTTCCGACAGTATGTTACATTCGATTTTCAAGATGTAAAATTTATAAGTATGGCAAAATGTTTATATTTTGTTACCATGGCAACCATTTCTCCTATCTTTTCTATGGAGTACAAGAGTAAAGTGGTCTTCAGAAGATTTCAATCACAAAATGAGAATATACATTTTAAAGAGCAACTAAAAAATAGTTGATATATGAATTTTAAAAAAAATCGTTGGAGCAAATTTTGAGAAAATCGAAAAAAACTGAAAAAGTGCATCAGTAAAGTACTAGTACTTTTTGGTCGATTTTGTTCAAAAGCTTCGTGTCACGTCCCATGGGGGTGCCTAACTTAAATATAATATTTCAACTTCCTAGCTCTTTTCGTTCTTGAGATATTTTGTTCACAGACACACACACACACACACACACACAGACACACACACACACACACACAGACAGACCATGTCGCGAAAACCAGTTTTTTGGATTCAGGGGACCTCAAAACGTGAAGATCCATCAAAATCTCGACATCGAATTTTTGACATGAATCCAATACTTTCTCTATATATATATATTATATATATATATTATATATATACATAGGTAAGAGAAAGTAAAAAACAATGAAATTATAACATGGAATAAAAAACATGGGCTGAACTTAACTTTGGCACCATGGGCGTAACTTGGAAATTTGGCTGGGGGGGGAGACAAGGGACCAGACATCCTCCCATATTGTCTCAATTTTTCTTGGGACTGGGAACCTTCTGGGAGGAAGGGGCACGAGGGGACCCCCCTAGTAACGCCCAAGTTTGGCACTTAATTTACCCTTTTCGTTCTTATAAATATGATCACAAATTTTAATTAATATCACTAGTAAGGGCACACTGAACGCAAATCGGTGGATCCGTGGTTCGACTCCCGGCGGCACCCCCTTACATCTTTTTTCGGGTACATGAAGTAATATCTAATTCTATAAATATCATTACTATAGTATAAAGCCACTCACTTCCGTTATGTTTCTGTTTACCACTCCCTCTCCCTGATTAGGTAGAGTGAAAGGAAGTGGAGTCAGTGAGGGAAATTTAAAACTTTAAGACATATAGGGAAATTTAAAACTTTAAAATTTTGCAATTGCTCACTTTTGGCGAGCAAGCAAGTGAATAAGAATAAATTTGATCGCCGAAGGCCCGCTGAAGGCGGATTTTTCCACTTGTATTTAATAATCGTTTCTTTTATCTCGTTGAATCTTTTTATAGTATATTTCAATACTCAAAGCCAGTACAGAAAAATTAACTATCGATTTTTTTATATAATATTTGAACAATACTCTTTGAAGATGGCAGGGTGAATCCCGGCCGAAATGTTGAAATAAAGAGTTGAGTTTAATTATTAAATAGGGGCTCAATTTGTTTTTATTTAATCATCGTCAATCCATACGTTCACGTTTCTAACCGTCCCTTGTTTTGCTCACCGTAAAAAAAGATTTATCTCACACTCAAAATAATTCTCCAGTATCTTATTAAAATATAAAAAATCTGGTGTGACTGGTCACACAGCACATAACTTTCTCTTACCTTCGGTAATCGAAGTTCTGTGCTTGTAACACCAGATTTTTTTGTGTCGACATTATTAATAGTTTCCGCCGATATATATATATATATATATATATTTTTTTTTAAACACTCCCACTTTTTTCCCATTCACACTCACATTACACACACATACACACAGTCTTTTCGGCAACTTAGGTAATTTAAGACTTTAAACGATGCTCGTTATTTGTAAATATATCTATTGGGGTCCAGGCATTCTTATTTAACCGCCGATATATTAAAATTCAAGATATACAATTTATAAACATGGGAAAATAACCTTGGGCAGATATATATACAGTAGAGTCCCGGTAATCCGAACCTCGCTAATCCGAACTTCCGGTTAATCCGAACTCTTTTTGCGTACGATTTTTTTTTTTTTTTTTAAGAGGAATATAAATGTGTGGAAGGGGACTTTAATTTCTCTGGGACTGTAAAACAGAGAATCTCCTCCCACATTAATTTTGTTGGATCGACAAGGAAACTTTTCGGGGCGCACAGTGAAAGCGTAGACTGATATGTATAGGTGTTTTATTATGTAATATTTACAATGCTTCTTGATGATGGGTGAAATTGTCAATAAATAAGTTAAAAAAAATACATAAAAAAAGGCATTAAAAATTGAACGGTTGAAAACTCAAGGGGGTCGGGCGATAGTTCATAGGTAAGTGTAGAGTGGGAGAGAGAGAGAGGCCTGGTCAGCAGGTGACGTCGCGGGCATCGTTTTCTGTTCTCTCTCATAGATGGCTCCACGGCTCCCCGGCTCCAAATTCGATTGGAATTGGACATCTCCCCCGGGATGACGAAGTCTTCGTGCGTAGTTTCGGAGGAGCTGTGGGGTGACAGGGAATAAGTGGAGAGAGGTGGCAAACCTCGAGGAATAAGCCGACGTCGCACTGGTTCTCAGGCGAGCGTGGCTGGAAAATTGAAGGTTGACGCTAGCGTGAGCCGACGCGGTCAGCTAGGCGTTAACGAGACATAGATTTCTCTTTTTTTTTTTTTAATGTTCGTCTGAGTTTGGGAGACGAGCAAGGCGAGAAATCGGTCTGTGGATGTGCCCATGGGCGGTCCGGATCTTCGCGCTCCGCACGTGATTGTCTGGACCACTGAGCGTTTCTTCGACAAGACCCAGCCTCCACGAAAGAGGGGGCGTAGCAGGGTCAATGACGAAGACCATCTCTCCGACTTGTAAGTCCTTGTGGACCTCGACCCATTTGGTTCGTTTAGTTCATTAAAACGGCGAATTCGTCACGCCATCGTTTCCAGATATGTGTGTAACTATCAATTTTTTGCCACTGATTTGGTCGGGATTCTGACAGCTGACGGTAGTCGGGAGTCGGGCAGGTAGCTGCCGTGGAACCGATAAGGAAGTGGAAGGGGGCGAGAACCTCTAGACAGTCAGGATGGTCAGACATTAGAGTTAAAGGCCGAGAGTTGAGGATGACTTCACACTGGGCAAGGAGTGTGGTGAGAGACTCGAAGGTGAAGGGAGTCTTGGCTGCTACTCTACGAAGGTGGAATTTCATGGATTGTACGGCACGTTCCCAGAGGCCGCCGGCATGAGGATTATAAGGTGGAAGGAAATGCCAACGGACACCCTGAGACACAAGACTATCGATGGAAGTATCCTCTACACGGAATAGGTTGTTCTGAACGGCCTTAAGTTCTTTATGTGCTCCTTGAAAAATGGTCCCCCTATTGCAATATAGGTCAGCGGGCGCACCTCTGCAGCTTATGAATCTTTTGGGGGCAGCTAGAAACGCCTCTGAAGTCAGATTGGAAACCAATTCGAGATGCACTGCCTTGGTCGCCATGCAAACAAACAATGCCTCGTAGCTTTTATGCGAGATTCGCATCCGCCCGATCATTTCAGTGAGTAGAAAAGAGCCTGCACAGTCGAGGCCAGTACTCAGAAATGGTCGTGCGGGGGTGAATCTCGCTTTCGGTAGAGGGGCCGTTATTTGCCGCATGGGTTTGGCATTGAATCGCGCGCGGATGGTGCACTCCCGAATCGTTTTCGTAATCAGACTTTTCGCTCGGGATAGGAAGAAAACCTGACGAAGAAATGATAGGACTTGATGCAAACCTGCGCGATAGTTTACTATATGAAGGTGTTTTATGTATACACATGTTACTCTGCGATGATAAAGCGAGATGCTATGATGTTTGGTGTAGTGAAATGGTCCCTGTTGCAGGCGACCATCTACTCTTAAAAGATTAGAACATACATCCTTAGCAGGGTCCCAATTAACTCCAAAAGTGAGCTCAGGTTTTTCAGCAGTGGGGGAAGAGGTCTTAATATCTTCAGGATCGACCCGAAGCCTTTCCAGGAGCTCAGCTTTGTTGGAAGCCCACTTGCTTAGAGAAAATCCTCCCCTCTTCAAGAGTGATTGCAATCCAGATAAAGTATCCGCTGCCTCAGTCAAGTTTGGAAAACCGAGAAGTAAATCGTCGATGTAAATGTGATCTTTTAAAGATTGTAATACGGAGTCGTTAAAATTATCTTTCTCCAGCTCAGCCAGTTTTTTGAGAGTGTAAATAGCTTGGAAGGGAGACGATGTTGCTCCAAACACCAACGTATTGAGAGTGAACACCTCAAGAGGGTCAGTCTCATTCTCACGCCAAAACACTCTCAAAAATTGTCTTGAGCTATCGTTTAACTTGATGGACCGGTAAAACTTGACTAAGTCAGCAGAAACTGCGATGGGGTATAATCTGAACGAGGTAAGTAAATTTTGCGGATCATTCTGAAGAGGTGGACCGGTCATTAAAAGATCGTTAAGCGAGATTTTGTTTGATGTAAGACCGGAACATTTAAAAACAATGCGGATTTTTCGTGAGGGGGCATGAGACCTGAGAACCGCATGATGTGATAAGTAACATGATGTCGTAGGTGAAATGTTTGAAATATTTTCGTCGATTTTGGACATGAGGTTTAAATGGTGGTGTTCGCGCATGAAAGCGATATAGGCCTCCCTCAAAGCTGGGTCCCGCCTAAAACGACGCTCCAGAGACAAAAACTTAGCCAACGCGATGTGACGGGATTGGCCCAAAGTTTGGCTGGTTTGCTTGAAGGGCAAAGCCAGTGAGAATTTGCCTGAGGGGAGCCGTTTATAGGTAGATTCGAAATGTTCGACACACGGATCGTTCCTTAAGACATCAGGGGATAGTTGTTCTGAAGGGATGTCCCAAAACTGAGGAATTAATTGGTTCATTGCTGAATTAGGTGCGGAGCTCTCTGACGAACTGGCCAGGTCCCCCAAAGAAACCAAATGGGATGAAAACTGCGAAGGAGCTTTTTCCCCATCTGTACTCCCCATCAAAATCCAACCTAAAGTAGTGTCGAATGCACTAAATGGACCTAGATGTTTTAAGACACGCGGTCGTAGAATGGCAGACCAAATTTCAACTCCCAGAATAATGTCTATAGGACCCGGATGGTGAAAATAGGGATCAGCAAGTGAAAGGGAGTCGTAAGCCTTCAGGAGCGAAGGAGAGAGGCGGATAGAAGGAATAGGTTGCGTTAATCGTGGCAAAATATTGACAGTTACCTGGTATGAATGATTACTTTCGAGTCGTGAGATGAACTCTATCGCCAATTGACCCTGAGCGCGAGTTGAACAAGCTGCGATGCCGAAGACGTCAGTGGTACAGTTGCGGACCGGAAGACCAAGACGCGTTGCCATAGATGAAGTGATGAAGTGACTCTGGGATCCACTGTCTAGCAGACACCTTGCGGGAATCAATTCTCCCTTTGCGGAGCGAACGTAGACTGACGCTGTGGGCAGGAGAGAGAAATCAATTGCGTGGCAAGTGAAGGAAGGACAGGAGGTAGTGGAACCAGTTACCGGGGCGTGTTGAGAGGTGCAGAGAGAAGTGTGATGTCTTTGGCTGCACATCCTGCAGCTGGAACTGGGGCAGAGATCTTCTTTGTGATTCGCCGAAAGGCAATTCTTGCAGAGGTTGAGGTTCTGGACGACATCAGCTCGTTCGGGAATCGTGAGATT
>JAKCPI010015479.1:0-48449 GCA_023213315.1 Euborellia annulipes
AAAGCATTTCCGTATTAGGAACAAAAAAGTAAAAAAAGACAAACGAAGAGGAAGAGGAAAGAAGAGTATTTACGTATAATTACAACGCATCCAGGACAGCATTCCCTATAAGTGCCGTTCTTGACAAGGATCACCGGCGCATAGCAAGGATTCTGTTGCTGTTCAGTGGCATTCGGGCAGGGCGGCGAAAATGGACATCGATTTTGGCTCAATACCACCACCAGGGAACCAAAAGAACAAATAGCAGAGATAAGAAATTCTGTAAAAAAACCAAAAAAAAAAAAAAAAAGAAAAAACATTTAGAATTTATAGAATAACACAGCACACAATTAATTAACCGTTATTATGAATATATATATATATATATATTGGGGTTCAGGCATTTTTATTTAAGCCATTTGGTATCCGAATAGCTTAAATAAAAATCGGACTACCTGGGACACGAACCCGCGACTTTTGGTATACCGTCTTATAAGTTATTTAAAATAGAATCAACTTTTGGTCGTTAAATGGCCTAAGTTGCCGGAAAGACTGTGTGAATGAGAAAAAAATGTTTAAAAAAAAAAAAAATTTCAAGCCCTTGTAATCAATAACACAATCAGAAAGGAATTTAGTATATTTTTACTTTCTCTTAGCCTATATATGAAATATATAGAGAGAAAGTATTGCGATCATGTCCAAAATTCGATGTCGCGATTTTGATGGATATACATGTTTTGAGGTCCCCTGAGTCCAAAAAAGTGGGTCCCGCAAATTGGTCGTGTGTGTGTGTGTGTGTGTGTGTGTGTGTGTGTGTGTGGACAGATTTTTAGCATGAAGGAGTTGAGCTAGCGGATTGAAATTTTATATTTAACTTAGGTACCTTTGAAGAATCTCAAAATAAGCTTTTGAACAAAATCGGCCAAAAAGTACTAGTACTTTACTGATGTACTTTTTCAGTTTTTTTCGATTTTCTCAAAATTCCCTCCAAGGATTTTTTTTAAAATTCATAAATGAACTATATTTTAGATGCTCTTTAAAATGTATATTCTCATTTTGCCGTAGAAATCTTCTGAAGACCACTTTACTCTTGTTCTTCATAGGAAAGATAGAACTGGTTGCCATGGTAACGGAATTTAAATCTTTTTCTTTTTATTAGATTAAAGCCCCGGGTTTGGCGTAGTAGGTAGCGCCAGTCACACCAGATTTTTATTTCTCTACTGTTGGACTGCCTTGACCTGCCCTTTACAAATATACACTACTTTCTCTCTCTCTCTCTATATATATTAACCTATATATATATATAGGTAAGAGAAAGTAAAACAATCATTTAATTTTCACTACCTGACTCCCCTTTGAAGTTAAATAAAATAGAATCGTCCAACTCCCACAACTTCTCCTTCTTTCTCTTGTATTAATTCTTATTTTATTTATAATATAAGATGGAACATTTTGAAATATTTATATAATTACATTTTATGAATTTGATAAAATAATCTTAAGAATATTTTTTATTTCCTTTATTATTTATCTATTCATTATAATACATAAGGTCAATTTTCAATACCTGACTCCCCTTTTGGGCAATTAAAATAGAATCGTCCATCTCCCTCTTCCGACTAATTAGCCAATCACAAGTGTTGTATTCTTTGGCGCCACAAGGCTTGCATAGAAAAGAACACCAACCAAGCCTAGTCATTTAGTAGAGTGGAGATTTTTGACTAGTGATCAAACCTATGTGGGTGAGTGCAAGAAATACCCAAGCCACTTCAGTTGATGTCGCAGACATGTTTGGGGTTAGTCGGCTCTCTCTCGCTCTCTTCGTTTCTCGGCGGTTTTAGCTAGGTATTTTACTTCAATATTGCTAATTATTTATTAATTACTCTTATTAATCATTTAATATTTATAATTGATAAAATAATTCAAGAATTTCTAGACATTTTATTTTCGCTAGTTACATGATGCCTTTAGGCTCCATGCCTCCTTCCATACATATTAACGTTCTTTTTCTCTTTCTTTTTACTCTCCATTTTAATTAATAATTTATTTTATGCAAATTTTATTTTTTTTTTTTTTTCATTTATCATGAAATATATAAAGTAGAGCGAATCTTATTTAAAGTTTTGAATCACTAGTTGAGAGATTTTGCCTTTCTGTACTTTCTCAAACCCTGAGGCAATACAAAATCACTTGAATATAAAATTTGCCTCTGATGCCACATTACAACAAGCACGCAAAGAATATTGAAATAATATTTTTATCAAGCAGAGAATATTAAAAATATTTTTCATTATGTCGATATTGATAGCGAATCTTTCTTTATAATCCCTACAAGTAAATTGTGGTGTGATTATTAGCACATCTCTCTCTTATATCAGGCTTGCACCAATTTTTTACTTTCTCTTACCTCTATATATATGTTAATATATATAAGAGAGAAAGTATTGGATTCATGTCAAAAATTCGATGTCGAGATTTTGATGGATATACACGTTTTGAGGTCCCCTGAATCCAAAAAGTGGTTTTCGCGACATGGTCTGTCTGTCTGTCTGTGAACAAAATATCTCAAGAACGAAAAGAGCTACCAAGTTGAAATTTTATATTTAAGTTAAACACCCCCTGGACCGGAAAAATAAGCTTTTAATCAAAATCGGCCAAAGAGTACTAGTACTTTACTGATGTCACTTTTTCAGTTTTTTTCGATTTTCTCAAAATTTGCTCCAACGATTTTTTTTAAAATTCAAAAATCAATTAGAATGTTGAAGGAAGAGAGGATGTCAGCCAAAAAAGGAGCCTCTATCGAATAAAAATCTCCAATCAGAAAACGTGGGGGGGAACATGAATTGAGTATAAAAAAATATTAAAACATCGACAGCTCTGAGTTCTCATGCGATTGAATTTATGCATGGATTTGATTTTGACAACGCAGTCATTCTGATGAAGGTGGACAACACATATAAACGTCTGATAGCAGAAAAATGTTTTATAAAAACATATGGACATAGGGCACTAAACTATCAGACTGACTGTATTGGCCTTAGTAATGTATATTTGTCCATCTTAAATAATGTAGACGCCCAGATGTAAATATTATAAAAATTGTTTATAACTTTATTTGTAATTTGAAAATATATTATAAATTAATTTATAAAATTGTCATTTGCAAATAAATAATATGTTTTCAAATAGGTCAAAGGCACGCTTTTGTGAGATTTCGTTTTTATTAAGATGTATTTTGGGTCAATGTACTGAGGGTTCATTGCTTCCCCAGTATTTATCATATAATAACTGTATTTGATAATTAAATTTTATATACATTTGATACTTGGCCGTGTTGACTGATGAGCATCACACAACTAATATGCAAATTTTGTATTTTTTATATAATTTTGTATATGTTTATATATAACAACTCTATCTGCATCTCAATAGGGACCGTGCGTCTAGACCTTGCGCCAACTAGTGGCAATCATCTTAATTAGTCGGGGGGATTTGTTAAATATTTAACATGTGATTTATTTTTGAATAATTATTAATTAAATATATTGAGATTATTTGAAGTTTGTCGACTTTAAGAAAAATTGCTGTATCCGTGGCTGTAATAATACATCACTTCAGAAACCTGGAATGGATGTGAAAGTGAAATTTTATAAATTTCCAGATAGCCACATGAAAATAGCAAAACGTAAACAGTGGATAAAAACAGTAAAAAATTATGACTAAGTCCAAAATTAATTAAAAATATATTACATAATAAAAATGAATTTTGAGATTAAACTCGACGCATGTAAATAACTCATTTTGTTAACCAGGTTCTTTATATTTATGACATTTATTTCATAATAAAAACTTAAGCTTAAAACTTTTTTTCGATTTCAGAGAAAACCCAAAAGACTGGGTACCAAATCAAAATTCGAGAATTTGTAGTAATACTCATTTTATAAACAACGAAAAATCGGAACATCCGTCTTATATTCCCTCGATTTTTCCTGGAAGCAAAAATATTTTTTAAAATATACAATCCTTGTGAGATATCCGGCTATTAAAAATTCGTGAATTACTAAAAGCTGCTAGTACTAATAAATAATAAACTAATAAGTACTAATAAATCCTCTTTTTGGTCACAAAGACCTATTCACCCCAGAAGAAGTAGATGTAACATAACCTACTGTAAGGATACATATTGAACGGGTTAATCAACGAATTAAGAACTTTAAAATTTTATCTAAAGTTCCAAATTCATTATTTCCTCATATTGATGAGAACTTGAATATAAAACGAATGATTTGGATTTAAATGTGACTTTGCTGCTTATGACACTTTCAAAAGAATTTGTTTTTTCAACTACCGCATAGACATGATTTGAGTTGAATATTTTTTTCTCTTTTTCATCATTGTGGCCGCTATAATATTACTGACAACTAGTTGAAATCAGTATTTTATTATTTTTCCATTTTTTAAAATATTTTATGTTGTTTGCAATGAATGTTTACATTCCACAAAGTTTGTCAAAAGAACACTAGACAGCGCTTACTTAGGCTATAGTGCTGCCTCTATGTTTCACGCACGATCCCTATGGTGTGCATCTTGAGATTGCCAATAATGTAAGATCTGATGTTTTTTATAATTTAAAAAATTTTTTATGTTGTTGTATTACAATTATTATTTATGCTCATTTCAGCTCTAAAGAACTGATGATGGTTTTATCTAATTAAACCCGAAACGTTTTCTGATTGGAGATTTTTATTCGATAGAGGCTCCTTTTTTGGCTGACATCCTCTCTTCCTTCATCATTCTAATTACTGAACAGCCACTTCTATTATCAACATCTTCAAAAATCAATTATTTTTTAGATTCTCTTTAAAATGTATATTCTTATTTTGCAATTGAAATCTTCTGAAGACCACTTTACTCTTGTGCTTCATAGGAAAGATAGGAGAAATGGTTGCCATGGTAACAAAATATAAATATTTTCCCATACTTATAAATTTTACATCTTGAATTCTAATGTACCCCACTGTCGGTAACTAAATAAATGTCGACACAAAAAATCTGGTGTGACTGGCGCACAGTGCACAACTTTCGATTACCGAAGGTAAGAGAAAGTTGTGTGCTGTGCGCCAGTCACACCAGATTTTTTATTATTTAATACAATTTACAAATTTTATTTTATTAGTTAATTTCATATTATCATTGAAATAAATCACATCAGACGCATACACAGAGCAATTCAAATATTAAATGAAACCGAAAAATATATTCTCCGAGTTGAAAATATTTTATTTTTTTATTCTTGTATCAAATCATCATATATTAGAGATATTTTTTTTTTTTCATCACTTCTTTAATCTCTTTCGAGTTTGAACCTGCTTGGATTCTTTGTTTACTTAAAAAAAAATTATTCTATAATCCCACTTTACTTTTAGTAAAGGGGCATTTTTATAATTATCGTTCTTATTTCAAGGATAATTTATGAATTCAAATATATTCTTATTAATCTCCTTTATCTTAAGGCCTTATTCCCTTGTTATTAAATATAAAAATCTGGTGTGACTAGTCGCACAGCTAACAACTTTTTTGTTCCTTCCGTATTTGAAAGATTTTTTGTAACGACATGTACTTTTAGTTCAAGCAGAACGGTACAGTGCATTTAGATTCATTTTTTATTTACTGCCAGTTTGAAAATTATACGTAGATACAACATTATTATTTTTATAAACACTCACATTTTTTTTTCCACTCACTCTCAAATTCACACAAACATACACACGGTCTTTTCGGCAACTTAGGCCATTTAAGACTTCAAACGATACTCATATATTAATATATATTTATTGGCATTCTTATTTAAGCCATTTGGATACCACCAAATCGCTTAAATAAAATCACCGGATTGCCTGGGATCTGAACCCCTGACCCTTGGTATACAAGACAGGCAGGCGGCCTACCAACTACGCCAAGCCCGGGGGCAGATGCAACATTTGCATTCAAGATGTGAAATTATATAAACATGGGTGATTCTTTTACAAACCGAACACTTTCTGACCGACATGTTTTTGATTTGGCTGAAATTTTTTTGCGGGTTCTATATCGAAAAAAAGATAGCCATCCGCGAGGATTTTCTTTTTTCTTTAATATTTTGGGAAATATCGAGGGTCGAAAATGTGAAAATTTGATGATTTTCTGCTTAGACGCTCACTTTTAAAAATTCATAACTCTGGTTCTATTTGAGCTAGAAAAAAACTTTTTTTACCATTTTAAAGCTAAAAGAGTGAACTTTAAGAAAAAAATTGTTCCACCAAAATTTATTAAAGATTTCACATTGTTATCAACAATTGAAATCTGTAAATCGATTTTTAACAATGGGGCCCCAACTGTATTGCATTTTTATTATAACCATTGCATTCTACGTCAAATTTTATGCCGATAACGGTTTTTTAATCGATGGAGAATCCATTAGTACTATTGAAAAAAAATCCCGCCAAGTACTCTCATGCGGTAAAATGACGTCATATCAAAAATAAGAAAAAAAGTCCGGGGGTATTGAACCACTCTTTCCAAAACTATATTTAGATTTAATGTAGCTTTTATGGTCAAGTAGCTATCCGTTGCACAACTAGGGCTATTTTTCGATATTTTTTGCCTAAAAAATGATGTTTTTCGAGAAAAAAACCAATTTTGGAGTTAATTACTCGGGATTTTTTTACTTATTCTATTAGAGGTTATCTTTCTGCACCAAATGACATCCCATTTAGTCAGATCTGATTAGCCGTTCGGAATCTACAGGGGTTTAAACTTTCAAATTAGAATTTACCGCAGCGCAGTAAAATAAAATGGTAGGAAAAAAATAAATGGTGAAATCTTTAGCTGAAAACTCATTCTTTCTAAGCCTATATTTCCCATAATTATACCTCTTAAGACAGAGGAGTTATTCAAGCCAATAAACTTTTTCGTGCA
Source organism: Euborellia annulipes (assembly GCA_023213315.1). Lineage (NCBI taxonomy): Eukaryota > Metazoa > Arthropoda > Insecta > Dermaptera > Anisolabididae > Euborellia > Euborellia annulipes. Next base: position 6,937 of record JAKCPI010015479.1, read on the forward strand.
TCCCCTAGGGCAAGAAAAAAAATCTTTGCACGAAAAAGTTTATTGGCTTGAATAACTCCTCTGTCTTAAGAGGTATAATTATGGGGAATATACGGTTAGAAAGAATGAGTTTTCAGCTAAAGATTTCACCATTTATTTTTTTCCTATCATTTTATTTTACCGCGCTGCGGTAAATTCTAATTTGAAAGTTTAAACCCCTGTAGATTCCGAACGGCTAATCAGATCAGACTAAATGAGATGTCATTGGGTGCAGAAAGATAACCTCTAATAGAATAAGTAAAAAAATCCCGAGTAATTAACTCAAAAATTGGTTTTTTTCTCGAAAACCCTCATTTTTTAGGCAAAAAAATATCGAAAAATAGCCCTACTTGTGCAACGGATAGCTACTTGAACATAAAAGCTACATTAAATCTAAATATAGTTTTGGAAAGAGTGGTTCAATACCCCCGGACTTTTTTTTCTTATTTTTGATATGACGTCATTTTACCGCATGAGAGTACTTGGCGGGATTTTTTTCAATAGTACTAATGGATTCTCCATCGATTAAAAAACCGTTATCGGCATAAAATTTGACGTAGAATGCGATGGTTATAATAAAAATGCAATACAGTTGGGGCCCCATTGTTAAAAATCGATTTACAGATTTCAATTGTTGATAACAATGTGAAATCTTTAATAAATTTGGGTGGAACAATTTTTTTCTTAAAGTTCACTCTTTTAGCTTTAAAATGGTAAAAAAAGTTTTTTTCTAGCTCAAATAGAAGCAGAGTTATGAATTTTTAAAAGTGAGCGTCTAAGCAGAAAATCATCAAATTTTCACATTTTCGACCCTCGATATTTCCCAAAATATTAAAGAAAAAAGAAAATCGTCGCGGATGGCTATCTTTTTTTCGATATAGATCCCGCAAAAAAAATTTCAGCCAAATCAAAAACATGTCGGTCAGAAAGTGTTCGGTTTGTAAAAGAATCACCCATATATAGTTTCCGTCGCTATATTAGAAGATGTATTGAAATTTATAAGTAGGGCTCGGGCCCTCGGGCTTGGTCTAGTGGCTAGCGTGCTGGCCTTCTAAACCGAAGGTCAGGGGTTCGGATCCCAGGCAGTCGGATGATTTTATTTAAGCCATTTGGCATTCAAATGGTTTAAATAATAATGCCTGGACCCCTGGAAATATTATATCTGAGTGTGTTCAGTTTTAAGCATGAAGGAATTGAGCTAGGAAGTTGAAATTTTATATTTAAGTTAGCCACCTCCCTTAGGGCGTGAAAATAAGCTTTTAAACAAAATAGGCCTAAAACTACTAAGGGAAGGTGTAAATAGGCCATTGCAGTCCAACAGAAAAACAAAATATATAATTTATTTAAATTTTCTACTTCTCAAACCGCCTGGTTTCGACCGCAGGTCTTCCTCAGTGAGAAGAAATCCAGAAAATTTGTGAATGCATTATATTAGGTCTAAAAGATTTATTTTTATTTACATTAAATGTTAAAACTACTAATACTTTACTGATGTTAATTTTTAAGTTTTTTTCGATTTTCTCTAAATTCGCTTCAACGAATTTGATTAAAATTCAAAAATCAATTATTTTTTAGATGTTCTTTAATATGTGTATTCTCATATATCAACGAAAACTATATAGGTCTATATTACACCGTTTCCCGTACCTTGGAGGGGAACTAGGGGGGTGTTTTCCCTGCCCACAGGCACAGTCAACGTGCTTCTCGAATTAACGAGGAATAAATATTTTTTTTGCTGAAAGAGAGAAACTGAAACTTATGATGCTGAGGGGTCAAAAAAAATGCACGTTGAATGAATCTTAAAATAAGTAAGGTTTATTAAATAAGAAATGAGAGTTATCTATCTGCTTCGGCTTTTTTTTATAGGAAATGTATTAAAAAACTAGTGATTAAAGAAATGAATATCAATCTGATATTTGAATTAAATATATAATCTTCCAATACAAATTTTATATTTTAAAGTTAACCTGAGATCTCTTGTTTCGTTATTTATCTATAGATATTCATTGCTTTTTTATTATGATTATTGTTTGTAGTTTTTTTAAAGAATTAATTATTTTATGATTTATTTTATTAATTGTAAAGCGCTTTTTTTTTTATATATTTATATTTAAAACTTTTCAATATGATTAGAACTCGTATTAGCAATAGCTAGCTATGCTCACTTCACTAATAAGGGGGGTTTTAAGGGCGATGTCGGAGACTTATCTGTCTTCCAATGGCGCAGCATCCGCAGAAGAGGATCACCAAGATGTTGAGATCATCCAGCAGTAGATGGACCACGTAGATATCACCATAGCATAACTTCAAAAGAGTGAGCAGGAGAAAATGGCGCCCGTTTTCACGCGTTAACCCTTTCAATGCGAGGGCTCGGCTGGCTCTGTCGGCTTCCGCTTTCTTCCTCACTCCCCTCCCCTCACATGCTCTGGGGTGGTATATCCTCTCCAGGGAGGTAGGGAGGGACAATAAGCTGCGAACATAGGCGAGGTAATAGTCTACCGAAGTGGGAGGGTGAGGAAGCTTATCCGCCATCTTGCTGCGCACAAAACATTAAACCTGTCCATTGGAACCTGTGTAAAAAGTATAAGAATTAACAAGCGAATAATTAATGAAAAAATAATTAATAGTGGCAACTATTTATCATATAATATATAAGGTATGTTTTTATGATTATTTTGCCCTTATTCATCTTATATCGAAGTTAAATAATTAATATTTTTATCATTATTTTAAAATTTATTGACAACTCTCTTTGAGGTTAAAACTTTTATTTTTTTATTTTTTTACTACCAAATAAGTAGTTTTTTATCATTATTTATTTATTTCTATTTAGTTTTATCTCATATAAAGGATTTTTTTTTTCAAAAGGAAGCAAATTGTTCGAAATATGGTTGTTCCAATCGTAGCGATGAACCAGGCAAAAGTAAAATGCAAAAAATAGAGGAGATTTCAAGGAAAATAACTTTTCACTTGTAAGTACCTATACATTATATCAACGTTCTAATTAGCAAAGTGGCTAACTCCATTTTTGTTTATTTTTTAGGAGATCCAAAAAACATTTGATTGTCATTTTTAGAGCCACTGAACATTTTGAAATTGAATTTTCTTATTAAGAAGCATTGAGACAATTCCTTCTTCTTATGTAAAATAAAAGCGAATTAAAAAACATTTTTATAAAATTGTTAATTGACAATCTATTTTTTCCCATTATCCCAAACATTTCTGGCGGCATGTAAGTTTGCTGATAAGTGTGAGGAATTATTAAAGAAAAAAATATATAGAAATTTTAAAAGCAATTAAACGACTGTCTTCTACTGGAATTTATATTTTATTAAATTATTTAATTACAGAAACTTCAAGGACGTTTGTTCCCATCATCAGTATGATACAATACAAATTTAGATAAAAATAAAATATATATATTTAATATTAGGAACCGACCGAAGTTTCGGCCAATTTTTGTATATGAAATACAAGTTTCTGTTTCGGCTGAAAATCTTGTTATATTTATTTTTTCCAAGGCCAATGATATGGTCATTAAGTTACTGTCTAAATTTTATAAAATTTGAACAGTTTATTATATTATCCAACTTATTGCTGAATATTTCAATTTCCCATATTCAAATTTTATTTAAGGTGCGCTTATATTTTATTTAATGTGATTAATCTAAAAAAATCTTGAATCTTGAAAATAAAAAAAAGAGCTTCTAAAAGTTGTAGATATTTTAAAAAGCTTTAATTAAAAAAAAAAAAAATTGAGTTTGATAGTTTCAAAATTGTGGCCGCAACCTCTCAAACTCAGTACCTCGAAACGCGCACCTTAACTCCTTTGCAATGATAAATGACACCGTATAATATGAATTATTATTTGTAATTTATTTAAAATTGCTATTTTTGAGAGATTATTATTCACTTTTTATAAGTAAAAAAACATCTCAAATAGCTTATATCACTTAATTAGGAAATTTTTGCGCTCTTAAGAATATTTACTTTTTTTCTGATTTTAATTTTTTTGTGGACTAAAAACCTAAAAAAATAAAGAAACTATAATTTTAAATAGTCCATTTATTCGTTTATTTATTTAGGGGGCAGTATAATATTGAAAATCTTTATTAAATCTATATATAATTTTATATTGCGTTCAATGCATATTTCAATGTTTTGTGCGCACCAAGATGGCGGACGTGACGTAGCCGTGACGTAGGCGGTCGACTCGCTTCTCAGCTCAATGTCCCTCCCTACCTCCCTGATCCTCTCCTTCTTCTACTACGTCAGCACAAATTTTCTTTAAATATTAATTTATAATAATTTTAGTTTTAATAACATTTTATAAATATTATTAGAAACATGTGTATGTATATAAAAAAAAAACATCTATATAAAATAAAAATTCTTATTTTTATTTATGAACCACACATTTGTGGTGAACTCTGCTACAATATGTATGTCGACACAAAAATATTTTATTTTGGAACTTTTCGGATTTTCGGCCTTTTTTTTCGGGGAGAAAATTTTCGGCGAGAATTATTATATTACACTGGCACTAAATTTAAAATATATTTTCCAGAAATCAATTATAATAAAAATTATACCAGCAATTTTTTGTTTTGCGGACCATTTAGCGCCCCTTTGTGAGCAGCGCCCGGGGCATCATGACCCCCCTTGCCCCCCCCCCCTCGCTACGCCACTGCTCAAAAGTATGACCAAACGATCAATTGAAAATAAAATCATTCTTTTCATAAAAAAAGGCTGATGATGTCTCTTTATTTATTGAACAGAAAAAAATAAAAATTAATTTATATTTTTTTCTTTGTATTTTAGAAGCCGACTAATCGCCTTCGAGAATTTACATCAGGCGTTGAACATCGCCAGGGGGAGGAACATCTCACCAAGGCAGCCTCTCTTCAGCTGATTGCAGAGTCTAGCAGCTACATTAATAGTCTGTATGAACATTCACGTGAGCGTAGAGTGAAATAGATTCAGGATTTTCAAAATTTATTTTATTTTCTCAATTCGGCCTAAATATTTTTTAGCTATTTTGAAATGAATAGGATGTTATTAATACTTGTATTTCTCCCATTTCAGAGTCCCTGACTTTTAAATAGCTAACGATTTAAATTCAAAATTTTTTAAATTTAAAATTACTTTAAGATAATTGCAGAATTTAGGAAGTTGCAAGAGTCATCAGATGAGAAAACATACGAAGGAAGTTTACTTCTTATTTAAGCCGGATATTCGGGCAGGCATCATAAAAAATTTATTAAAACATATTTTCTATTTTGTCTAAATGGCCTTAGATGCCGAGAAGGACCTTAAAAAAAAAAAAAAAAAAAATTTTCTATTTTCAGGATTTTAATTGTCAGATGACTGGTGCGCAACAATGACCAACCAGTTTCGGTCCCTAAGAGACCATCATCAGATCTGCAACAATAATATGTAACATGAGTTTTTACAAGTCAAATCATTTTTTCGGAAATCTTTTACATATATATATATTAGGGTGTCCCTTATATGGGCAAAAAAAAATTTTTTTGAAATACCGGAACGCATACCCTCTAATTTTTTTCATCCTACTAAGCTTTACTTATATATGAAATTTTATTCACCTACGTTGACGTTAACCCGTGCCGACCTGCCCGCAAAGTTTTTGAAAATAGTCGTTTTTGAATATCTCTTGATATATACCTAGATTATCGCAATTAAGTAAGTATTAGGTAGACAATTAAGTAAAAACAAATTCTTCCTTAAATGAATACTTCGAAAGCCTTCTAGGGGTTTTTTGAAATTCGGACCTTAAGGGCCCAAAATCGCCATTTTGGAAAAAAATGGATTTTTTAATTAAATTTTTGCCTTTCTTTAATTACGTTTAAACGAGATAAGATATCAAATTAATTCCTTCGGTACATTCTTCCTTAAATGAACACCTCAAAAAGGCCTTTAGGGGTTTTTTGAAATTCGGACCTTAAGGGCCCAAAATCGCCATTTTAGAAAAAAATGCATTTTTTAATTAAATTTTTGCCTTTCTTTAATTACGTTTAAACGAGATGAGATATCAATTAGCTCTCTTCGCTAAAAGTTTCTTTAAATAAATATCTCGAAAAGCTTTTCAGGGTTTTTTGAAATTCGGATCCTAAACCTGTATTATGGATAAAGTTTCTACCGTAGGCTCTAGTTGAAATATTTTGAAAATTAAAATATGAAAATAAAACACTCGGGTATTGGTTCCAGGTTATTTATTAATTATAAATCAACAGTAATTAAGTATTTTGGCACTAATATTTATATTTAATAGTGGAAGATCATAATTATTTTTTTTTAAACTTTGAGCCTCTTGGCTCACAGCAAGGTATGCTCGTATTAAGAAATAAAAATAGGGGTAAATAGTCACATTATGGAACAACTTTTCCAGGGTAGCCCGTTTTGAAATTCGAAAAAAAAAAAAAATTTCGCTCCAGTCTATTAGTCATATCCCGAGACGGCGCGCCGCCCGTCAGGGCCTAGCGGAGGTTGGTTTGCCGAAGGCAACCCTACCGTTACTAGTTTTTTTCTATATTTCATTAAAAGCGATATTTCGTCGACGACAGCAAGACTTCATGAGGCATATAAAAAATTATTTTTGAAACATTCTTTTTTAACTCTCCACTCTCTTCTCACGAATGACTCTCTTTTTCGTTATATTATAAATCCACTGAAGGAGTGCCAATAAGCCTCCCAAACATTTGGAAATATTACCTTATGTTTAATAAAGAATTGCTGAATTACCAAACAAACAGAATACAACTGACAAATAGAGCGAGGGCGCGCAACTCTATCAGCACAGCTTGTATGGACATGGTTCGGAGCTAGTCGGCACGGGTTGCAGTGCCCCAAATATGCTAAAATTTTATTTGTGAGTATTTCAGGGGCAAATGAAAAAAACTAGGCCCTATGCGTTCCAAAATAAATACTTTGAAAAATAAGGGACACCCTAATATATATATATACATAATTTTACAATGACAGAAAAAATTTTTTATAAAACAAAAAGAATCATATGAATACAATTGTCTGTACTTTTTAAATCTTCAATTTTCTTTATAATAATAATAATAATAATAATAATAAATCGTCTTTATTAAAAATAGACATTTACATGCATATTTTATATGCGTTTTTTTTTTTTTACAAAATTTGTTAAAAAATTTTAGACAGATCCATGGTCATCTTGACCGTCTGGAGGAGTTGCTCAGATATAAAAAGTACAAGATCATTAATTAATAATTAAAAATTACACTTAATATATAAGGATGAATTACATTATCGGCAATCACTCACTATTGTACTCTGATATTAGCCAGTACCTATATGTCCATGCAGCTTTGCAGTACTTAACCAAATTTATGATATCTCGACCATTTAAATAACTTTTAAATTCATCTTTATCAAGACGTTCTTTTTTAAATAGCTTAATCTCATGCTCTTTAAAATTGGACAGATACCCACAAAATGAAAAGTGTCCTCCTCTTCCCTCAGGTTACACAAAGAACATGTTTTAATATTTTTATTATATAAATATTTATTTAAATAGAGGAGTTCACCTTGATAATCCAAGCAACTTCGTTGGAGTTCAACTCACAGTTGAAGACATCAAATGGACTTAACTCTTTGTATATCCTTTGACTCTTTTTTGCTCTAATTAAGAAGTTGTTTAACATTTTATTTTTTACTGTGGTCAAGATATCATCAGAAGTCCGATGTTCCGTGAAAACCATCTTTTTTACACACAATTTTCTTTATATAATTACACCCAAAATAGATTGAAAACCTTTCAATCTTTAAGGCAATATTGTGGTTTGACCTACCAAAAATCCTTAGTTCCTGATTTGAAATTATATAGATGTCAAATTGTGACGTGAGTAAAATTTTTATAATCACGTCACAATTTGACATCTATATAATTTCAAATCAGGAACTAAGAATTTTGGTAGGTCATTACATATTGCCTTAAAATTAATGCCCAATTGCACCGTTTGACATTTATGCCTCTCTTTACTAAGTGTGCTTAAACTAAAGCGTCTCTTAAATAAATTGTTTGTTTGAACCGCAAGATTTTAATCATAGAATAGTAAAGAAGAATTTTATAAATGTGCAACATGGCAACGTTGTAAATTTTAGTGATATTCTGGTGATTTTTGATAAAATTGACAGATGTTAATAATAATAATTTTGTTTATTATTTGAAATTAAATTAACTACATATTGTTTATAAATATTAATTAATTTCAGAAAAATAAGAAAATAGAAAACAAAATATTGATTTTCATGATTATAATTTTTTTATTTAAATTAATAAGGAAAGAATTGAACATCAAATTATACCTCTTTAGAAAATTATCTATTAAATTATATTTAAATATAAAAATATAATAGAAAAATTGCTATGTTAATAATAATTAGTTCAATGGTGAGTCCTGTTGTTAGTGTACAAAATTTTTTAAAATAAATTAAACCTGTATAGCCTACAAAATATCGTTTTGTCCTATATTAAACTATGTGACAAATAAGAAGTTTTATTTTATATTCTCTTACGAGAGAAATGCAAGTTCAACTGCATATCTAGGCCAAATATAAAATATATATATACGGGGTACCTATATATTTTATAATACATATTTTATTATTTCCAAAAAATTCCAAAATCCTTTATTTCCATAATATTTAGATCATCTTCGAAAATAGAGTTCATATTGTTCATGTTTTTTATAAAAAAAATCTAGATCGAATAAAAAAATTTATTATTATTAGATAATTAATATTACATTATCAATATAATCTGGAATAGATGTTATTTATTTAACAGAAAATTGTTTTTTAGGTTAAGCATACGCTAAGCCCCCGAAATCGAGAGCTTAGATTTAAGTTAAAATTTAGACATTTAAGCTTGACTTTGCAAGCGATACAACGAAATTTGGAAAGTTAAGTATTATTTAGCGTTAAATAATGCTTAACTCGTACGGTGCAATTGGGCATAAAAGGTTTTCAATCTATTTTGGGTGTAATTATATAAAGAAAATTGAAGATTTAAAAAGTACAGACAATTGTATTCATATGATTCTTTTTGTTTTATAAAAAATTTTTTCTATCATTGTAAAATTATGTATATATATATATATATGTAAAAGATTTCCGAAAAAATGATTTGACTTGTAAAAACTCATGTTACATATTATTGTTGCAGATCTGATGATGGTCTCTTAGGGACCGAAACTGGTTGGTCATTGTTGCGCAACAGTCATCTGACAATAAAAATCCTGAAAATAGAAAATTTGTTTTAATAAATTTTTTTATGATACCTGCCCGAATATCCGGCTTAAATAAGAAGTAAACTTCCTTCGTATGTTTTCTCTTTAAGATAATTTATAAAATTTCTTTCTAAATTCATTTGTTGATATCTTAAATTTTTAACATTTCAGTCCCCAAATGCAGATTTCGTTTCTCAAGGTAAAGGGATGGATGAATGTTCAATGTGCAAAAGGTATACGATTATTTGTAAATGTGCAAAACTTATTCAATTATTGGTAATATGTGGATAATGCACAGTACTCATTTATCCCTTTACCCCACGTTGGAGCAACATCATCATATGAGACAATTAAAGTGTGCATGTGTTATTATTTTAGCTATTATTACATGATTCAATATTAGGATTTAAGTTTTGCGTGTATGGGATAGGAGACCTCTTTTCTCTATTTACTTACTGCTCTCTTAAAACGAATTAGTAGAATTTTTACTTATTCAAACAGTAGGTAAGAAAATTACACCAAATTTAGTCATTTTGAGTAGAATCTACTAATATATTTAGTAAATTTATTGGTTACTTTTAGATTAGTTATTTTTTACTAATTCAAAAAGTAGTTCATTCAATTCCGGCTGTCTGAGAAGCCAACATGGCCGACCAGCTGTTTGATCGGTTCCTTAATAAAGACATTTTTGGCAATATAAGGCTTTATTTAAGTAATAATAATACAAATAAATAATAATATTGAGATAACTTGTATTTTTTGTTAAAAATTGCAGGAAATATATGTTAAGTCAAAACAGATAGATTCCAAATTTTTTTAAATTAATAAAATATTATTTTTTAAATGGTCAATTAAGAAATATTTTTACTTAAAATTTAGTAAATATATTTCTTGCTATAACGATAATTAGTTTTATTATGTTTATTTAGAAATAAATTGCTGGGAAGGAATATAGTAACATTCAAGTAAAAAGCATTGTTAACATCAGCGACATACTTATATACCAAATAACAGAGTAGTAATAGTAAGTCAAGTTTAAGTGGGTTCGGCTAGAACTCGAGTCAGTAAACACAAGTTAGGTCCCGGTGTCATCGCACCTTAATTCATAAATCTTAAACATTTCTTTTTTTTGGTCATTATTTTTTTAAAAATTCACTTATTCAATTAGTGAATTTTTCATATTAATAATTTTTACTAATTGAAAAGGTGGATATCCACTATTTACTGGTGGTCTACTTTGCACATCTTAAAAAAGTGACTATTCACTATGAATTAGTAGTTTTTTACTAATTCGTTTTTAGAGAGTGCATCTTAATTTTTAAGATTACACGCAATTCTTATTAGATTATCTAGCTAGCAATTGATAGATTCTATATATGGGCGCATAATAATTAGAAAATCTCTACGCTCACGACGCATTTATATATAAATGGGGTTTTAGGCCTTCTATGTCGGAATTCTCTGATGTTCTCTTGAATTGACGTTCAATTGTGAATTGATTCCTCAATATACTGGCATAGGGTGTTGTTGTTCGTCCCATTTAGGTCTAGGTAGGGCTTCCAGTAGAGGATCATTTCACTTTTGGCCGTTGTTCAAGGGAAATAGGAGAATTCCTCTATCGTGTGTTTCCCTCTTTCGCGCATTTGAGAGAAAGAGTGTTCTTCTCTTTCTCCGGGGCTCTGTCGGTCAGTGCTGAGTTCTGGGCCTTGGTTGTTTCAGGACAGAGTGAGTTAATGTTCAAGATGTTAGGAGTTCGTATAGGATGTTGTTAGCTTTTAGGGTTCTTTTTTTTTCAGCATGCATCTTGAACAACGTCATTCTGTTTCTGAGATGAGCAATCAAGGGGGATCTTCAGTATTGTATTGGCCGAGCTTCCTTCCTAACTCGTGAATGAATATCAGATCAATTACCTCTGCTTCTTTTTAGCTCGCTAGTAATTGATGATATTAGGCAGGTGGGCAGAGATTAATTGATCTGTTTGAGTATGTGTGTGAGTGTGTGTCTCTGTTTCTTTTCCTTTTATTTCCTTGGGTTTGTGGGCGTTCTTTCCGTTTCGATTTTTAGTGACTGAAGGCTTACCTGCCTTCCGGGAGTGCTCGCGTTCGCGTGTGTCTCAAGAAAGAAGAGGAACTTCATTTTAGAATTAGATGACCGTCCCGGTCATTAGGTTAGTTTTTAGGGAAGCCCACGTTGAGCCGAAAGAAGCAGTCTACAGAGTAAGTTAAAGAAATCTTCAATGTTTTCATAAAAAATCAATGATATAAACTAATCCTTTAACTTTTCTTTTGTTTTAGATGGTTAGGGTGGGAGTGGGGGCTGAGATCGACGAGATACTTCAGGGCATAACCAACTGGATCTATTCGTAAGTAATATTATGCTAAATTTAACAAGGCTATTAAAAAAAACTAGCTTAACACTTTAATAAAATAAATTTTTAATTTTTTTTTTTTTTTTAGAGATAAAATATTTTTTATCTCCAAAGGATATCACTGTAGCGGTGGCAAAAATGGCTGGTAACTTCTTCTTCTCTCCTCGCCTTGTCCCGCGATTCGGGGTCGGCGGACATCACTCTTTCTCTCCAACCCTATCATACGTTTTTACGACCGGAAGAAATAGGACAGGCCGGCCCGTTGCACGGTCTGACGCCTGTTGAAAAGAGTAAGGAAGAGACAGACATACAAAGAACTGAAGGACTGCCTGTCCCAGCTCGGGCAGCTCGTGGTCGCCATCCACGTACCCACAAGATGTGGGCCCCTGAACAAGGTGGCCTAATGCTAACAATCCTTTTAAATAAATAAAAAATAAAGGATATCACTGCTCTCTAAAAACGAATTAGTAAAAAACTACTAATTCATAGTGTATAGTCACTTTTTTAAGATGTGCAAAGTAGACCACCCGTAAATAGTGGATATCCACTTTTTCAATTAGTAAAAATTATTAATATGAAAAATTCACTAATTGAATAAGTGAATTTTAAAAAAATAATGACCAAAAAAAGAAATGTTTATGATATCTGAAATAAGGTGCGATGACACCGGGACCTTAACTTGTGTTTACGGACTCGAGTTCTAGCCGAACCCATTTAAACTTGACTTACTCTTACTTCTCTGTTATTTGGTATATAAGTATGTCGCTGATGTTGACAATGCTTTTTACTTGAATGTTACTATATTCCTTCCCAGCAATTTATTTCTAAATAAACTTAATAAAACTAATTATCGTTATATCAAGAAATATATTTACTAAATTTTAAGTAAAAATATTTCTTAATTGACTATTTAAAAAATAATATTTTATTAATTTAAAAAAATTTGAAATCTATTTGTTTTGACTTAACATATATTTCCTGCAATTTTTAACAAAAAATACAAGTTATCTCAATATTATTATTTATTTGTATTATTATTACTTAAATAAAGCCTTATATTGCCAAAAATGTCTTTATTAAGGAACCGATCAAACAGCTGGTCGGCCATGTTGGCTTCTCAGACAACGGGAATTGAATGAACTACTTTTTTGAATTAGTAAAAAATAACTAATCTAAAAGTAACCAATAAATTTACTAAATATATTAGTAGATTCTACTCAAAATGACTAAATTTGGTGTAATTTTCTTACCTACTGTTTGAATAAGTAAAAATTCTACTATTTCGTTTTAAGAAAGTGAGCTTGAAACTATTCTGTTCTATAGTCTCAAGAAAAATTTCATTGTAGGTTAATTTGTCAAATTCTCTTAATTCATTTGATGAATTCTCAAATTAAAATTTCTTTTTTTTTTTTAGGTGTCCGATGGTTTCTTTGGATCCTGCCAATCGAAAATGGATCTTTACTATGACAGAAAAAAAAGTTTTTCGGATCTGAACGGCTTCAAACCTGACTACCTTCAGTGAGCAACGTCTTGATTGAGAAACCTTTACTTAGGCACTGCAGGATTCCTACAATTTCTACATTTTGGTGAGCACATTTATAATTTATTGTTAGATTTGTTCATTAAGGGTCAAATTATATAAACATTTTCACGAGGAATGTGGAAACGTTTCGGTGACTAATTATCAACCTTTATGATAACGTTTCCTTTATAACTTTTTTTTTTATCGTATACTCTATAAAGTAAAATTTATTTTTAAACACAATTTGTTTTGTATACTTGTATCATGAAGGAATTGAGCTACGAGGTTGAAATTTTATATTCAAGTTAGGCACCTACCTCCCTGAAGCGGGAAAATAAGCTTTTAAACAAAATCGGCCAAAGAGTACTAGTACTTTACTGATGTACTTTTTCACTTTTTTCGATTTTCTCAAAATTTGCTCCAACGATTTTGATTAAAATTCAAAAATCAATTATTTTTTTAGATGCTCTTTTAAAATGTATATTCTCATTTTGTGATTGAAATCTTCTGAAGACCACTTTACTCTTGTACTTCATAGGAAAGATAGGAGAAATGGTTGCCATGGTAACGAAATTTAAATATTTTCCCACGTTTATAAATTTTACATTTTTAAATTCACATGTACCCTACTGACGGAAACTAAATATATATCGACACAAAAAATCTGGTGTGACAAGCACAGTACACAACTTTCTCTTGCTGAAGGGTAAGAGAAAGTTGTGTGCTGTGCGATCAGTCACACCAGATTTTTAATTTTAATAAATAATCCATTTAAAATTCACCACAAAAAGCTCCACTCATCTTCGTAGTTGGTAGTTCACTCAAGTGATGGCGTTGCTTACACTTTGAATAAAGATAAAAATATTTATTTGATATATTATAATTATTATTTAATAAATCAATATTTTAAAACACTAAAATGATAGAATTAATTCTTTTAAATAGTTTTCTATTTAAATATACATAATAAATTGTAGAGGAAATTTTTTTATTTAAATTAAAAGGTTGATTACAGATTGTGAGTGAAATGAAAGGAGTTGGGGTATAAATAGTTGGGAGAGAGAAAAAGAGAGCATACTTACCTGGCGCAGGGGTTACCATGATCACGAAGGTGGTTCCCTCATGGAGAGACCTGTCCATTGCACTTCGGACCGGTTGACCCGTGCGATTGCCCCAAATGTGGGCAACTCGGGCGCGTAATTTTTGGTAGTCGGGTCTGCGTTCGCGCTAACCCGGACATTTATTATAAAAAATCATTTCTCCCCTTCTATATATCTATCAACCTTAAAAACTTGATACATACCGATTTTAATTGTCATAACTTGGTATAATAAATAAGATTGTTTACTTTATTTTTCAACAATAGAGGCGCTCACTTCATGTTATTTATTTAAGACTTTGACGATAACCGTTGTAATTAATATATCAATTTGGGGTTCAGGCATTTCTATTTAAACCATCTGGTATCCAAATGGCTTAAATAAAATCATCGGACTGCCTGGGGTCCGAACCCGCGACGCTTGGTATAGGAGGTAGGCACGCTACCTACTACGCCAAACCCGGGGGCAAGGGCTTGAAATTGGTAACAATGACAATCACACATTGTTGTCAATTTTTTTTTACCCTTTTTGGCTACAGAGGTTATTAAATTTTATTTAAATAATTTACCAAAATTAGTACCAAGGGGCGTTCCACACGCTGACTTGTTAATAAAGAATTTTGATATAAATAAATAAAATCAGAATTAAAGAAAAATAAAAAAATGAATTAACTCAGAACCCAAGTAAGCATATCCCTTTTATTTTATTAAATTTTTATATATCCTCCCCTAAAAAAGGGTGTTTACTTACCATTTTTAATAGTAGAAAACGGGCAGAGTTTGTTTTTTAAATTTTATTCCTGCTTTATATAGAATTGCATACGTAGAAGAGGTTATCTGCCCAACAAGCGATTATTTATTTAATTTTTCCAAGACAGCCACTGGTTAAGAGTGATTTATTTTAAAACATTAATCTTATTTTATATTTATCTTTTTTCTAAATAACATTTTAAGTATTTTTATAAATAATTTTTGAAGTTTTTTTAGTGCCATTTCAAACATTCATTGAATCTTTCCTAAATTCTCTATTTTGAAATATATTTTATCACTCATAATTTTAAATCTTTATTATATTTATTTAACAGTTTATTAATTGTTGATATTTTTTTTTAATTTTAGATGTGATTTCGACCAAAGAACTTGTCGATTCATTCAAATGGGATGATTGGAGCTCTGAGAGAATACAACATCCATCGATTATATCGGATTATATATATATATATATGGGTGATTCTACGCTATTTGAATTTTAATGTAAAAGATAAAAATTTATCATAAAATTATATATATACTCTGTGATAAAAACTGCCAAAAGATAACCTTGGCCATGAATAATGCGCATGAAGTTAGAAGCAAGCTAACGGCGTTGAATACATGGTTGAATATAAATATATAGTATACGCGATATAACAGGCCGGCCCGACGCATGGTCTGACGCCTGTTGAAAATATAGAAGGAAGGGACTGACAAGTAAAGAATAGCACTGCCAGTCCCAGCTCGGGTAGCTCGTGGTCGCCATTCACGTACCCACAAAAATTGCGGATAAAACTTGTATAAAACGTATAAAACTTGGATGCGCATGCTCAAACCCGACGAGGAAGGAAGTTCAAATAAAATTTCATTTTTCAATTATAAACATTTTAATTATATTATTCACTAAATAAAAAGCAAACAACATCGTCAATGCTTTAGAACATTATAAAATATGAAAAGCTTTTAAGCTGTTTTTCAGGGGAGGGGGATTGCTTTTTTAGTTTTATACCTTTTATACATCGGCCCAGTTTTATCCTCGATAGTTTTATACATGTATAAAACCGTGTATTATACTCGGTGGGATAAAACTTGCCAACTCTGTCCACAAGATGTGGGCCCCTGAGCAATAACCTCCAAATTTAGTTATTTATTTTTTTTTTTTTTTTAAAAAAAACACACTTTTTTCTCATTCACACTCACACTCGCACACACATTCACACAGTCTTTTCGGCAACTCAGGCCATATAAGACTTTTTACGATATCCGTTATTGATAAATATACATATATGGAGTCCAGGCATTCTTATTTAAGCCATTTGGTATCCAAATGGCTTAAATAAAATCGGACTGCCTGGGGTCCGAACCCGCGACGTTTGGTATATGAGGTTAGCACGCTAACCTCTACGCCATGCCCCGAGGGCCAAATTTAGTTATATTTTTCATGTTAATAATTAAAATAAACATTGATATAGATATATATATATTTAATTTTATTAATATTATTACAATTTAAAATAAAATAAATCTATTTCTTAAATTAAAATGAAATAGAGAAAATATCAAAAATTTAAATAGAAATTAAGATTCTTAAATTATTTTAAAGTTCTTTTATTTATTTAATATTTAAACACTATTTTGTCTTTTGACAGTTGTTATGTCAAGATGACATGTCTTGTTTTATAAATTAACAATAAAAACAAGAGCAGAGTTAACCATTAAATGAAAAAAAAAAAAAGATGGAGAAAATATTCGGATGCACACAAAATGAATATAGATCTCCATTTATATATATAATAATTACGAGATATTGGTAGAAAAGGTGAAAATTAAAAAAAAAATGGCATCTCTTTAATTATAATAGAATTTTGGGCTTAAGGGTTTCTTTCTTTATCCACTAAGCAGAGACCCGATCACCGATCTTTTTAAACTCATACGATTTGAAGGCGAGTATCTGGACATCAATTTCCTAAAGCAGTACGATGCACTTATTAAAAACACTCGAGGAAATCGGTCTTTGAAGATTTCCAAGCCAACCTTTTTATGAAAAGGAAAAAATCAGTTAATAATTTTTCTGATATATATATATACACTCACCGGCACAATATTAATTATTTCAATATCAATCAGAAGTTAACTTTAACTATTATTATTATTAATTTCTATGGGTGAACGACCTCTTAATGATATTCTCGTTTCATCTGAGAAGAGACTTGTCCAGTCGAGATGTTCCCGAGCAAAAAAAAGACGATCTTTCTTGTGGCGAGGGAGAAAGAAGTTTTGGGGCCCGAGCTGGTCTTAAAGATTTTAAATTTCCTTCTTTTATTCTTCTTCCACTGACTGTAACATTTCTTATTTCTCTTAATCGATTACAGACCTGGACTGCGATTTCTTAAAATGTTACTGCCAATAAAACGATCATCACGTTCAGAGGTACACGAAGTACACTTTCCACATATCGTTGAGGAAAACCTTCATCGATAAGAGCTACTGCCCGTGGCACATCAGTTGCACTTAATGGCATAATTTGTTGTGGTGGTATGCATGTGTGCATGTTGTTGTGACTAATTTAATTTATATTACCCAACAATGCATGTTTAATAATGGGTTAAAAAATGTAAATAATATCGTTATTAATATTTGTTTATGTTGCTCTCTTTAATTTAAAACAAATAAAATACGTTCCTGCTTGCCTAAACTAGTTGTGTTTTTTTCTTTACGTGCTCTGCACAGTTTTTACTCAACATAATTAATAAATTTTTTTATTAATTTATAATTTTTTTAAATTATTAAATCGCTTAATCAAAGGATTCAGCTAACAACGAGATTGTATATGATTTAAAAATTTTGACGAAATTTTCGAGAATAGCGATTACATAATAAATTTTTATTTATTTGTAATATAATATTTATTTAATATTAATTTTTTACATAGAAAAAACATTTAAAAAAAAAAAAAAAAAAAAAAACGCACTTATGTGGTTTCTGAAATAAACGATTCAAATTGAAATTGAAAAGGTATAGTTAATTACTCGGGATATTTTTATTTATACTTGTCACGTCAAAAACCGGATTCCGTAAAACTTACTGTATCATTTGCAAAAATAAATATGTAGAGTATTTTATTTCTCATTTGTGTTCATTACTATGACAACCGAACTTGAATAAAACTCAGAAATCTTCAAAGAAGAGAAGCGCATCGTACTGCTTTAGGAAATTGAAGTGCAATTACTCACCCCGTGTTAGAAGGATAGAGGAGTTGGCCGAGTGATTCCGTCCCGAGCCTCCGGCCTTCGTATCACATATAGAAATTTTCCCGACAATGAGCGCGCTGATGATTTTTGAGGCTGCCTTGATACGAAAATTGTTTCAAACAAATTTCACATTGATACGGTTTCTTTTCAGAACGGGAACATGCATGTGCTGTCAGGGAATATTTATCAGGGAATTTTTTCAAGCATCTATCACATTTAAATGGCTTCTCGTCCGAATGTTTGCGTAAATGTGCATTAAGATTCGATTTGCCAGAGAATTCTTTGCAGCAAATATCACATTTATACGGTTTCTCGCCCGTGTGCGTGCGCAAATGTTCTTTGAGTGTATAATTTTGTGTGAATTGTTTAGAACAAAATTCACACTGAAACGGTTTCTCGCCAGTGTGAATAAGGAGATGTCTATTTAAATGTTTTTGTTGACTGAATTGTTTAGAGCAAATTTCACATTTCGGATTCTCGCCTGTGTGGATACGTTGGTGTAATTTGAGATCGTATTTTTATAAAATTGTTTAAAACAAATTTCACATTTAAAGGCCTTTGTCCCGTGTGTCTGAGTTGATGCACTGTGAGGCTTGAATGTTGTGAAAACTCTCTAAAGCAGACTTCACACTTGAACGGTTTCTCGCCGGTGTGGATTCGTTGGTGTTCCTTGAGCGTGTAACTTTGAGTGAACTGTTTCGGGCAGAGGTCGCACTGGAAGGGTTTCTCGCCCGTGTGCGTTCGTTGATGCTCTTTCAATGACGACGGATACGAGAATTGTTTAAAGCACAATTCACATTTGTGACGTTTCTCGTTGTTATGCGTGCGTACATGTTCTGTCAGCATATAATTCTGAGAAAATTGCTTAAAGCAAACGTCACATTTGAACGGTTTTTGCTTTGTGTGTATCAATAGATGTCGATTCAGATGTTTTTTATGACTGAAATGCTTGAGACAAATAAAACATTGAAAAGGCCTCTCGCCGGTGTGTATTCTTTGATGCTCTGACAGGTGGTATTTCTTGAAGAAGCGTTTAAAACAAACGTCGCATTTGAAGCTTTTATTCTTGGCATCTTTCGACTTATATTTTTTATTTGCTTTAGTTTTTCTTTCCGTTTTTGTTTCTTCTAGTTCATCGTCTGAAAAAAACAATAAAACAATTAATAACCTAAGAACTAGTAAAAGCTTCTCGGGACTCTGAGGATGCTTCCGGCTTCATTTCAACGATTGAGCTCTACAAAGTCATTTCCTTCCTTTATAACCTTTGGGGGTTCAATGGCTTGGCCCTGAGGATGTAACCGAAACGACGGCCCTAGCACATCAATTGAAATAAAATTACAGCCGTGGTAGAATCGGAGGTTTACTTTACTTGAAAGATATAGATGCAGGCTAATGAAATAAAATAAAATAGTGTATTAAATTGGCTTTGGTTTCATCAGGTAAATATCATTATTAAATAAGTAAGACACTCAACATCGGTCATTTTAAAGATAACGTGGCCAAAATAAACAAAAAACTCACCACTAAATCCTATGTTTCGTGATTATATAAAGAAATTAATGCAAAGGCAAACATATAGCAGATTTAAAAATATACATTAAAATAATTTTTTACATACATTCTCACAATACACAATGTGGTTTTAGAAAAGAGACCCCTATTGCTGTGAGAATGTATGTAAAAAAAATTATTTTAATGTATATTTTTAAATCTTCTATATGTTTGCCTTTGCATTGTTCAGAGGCGTTCAGACTCCCGAAACGTCGAAACATATGGACATAGGGCATTAAACTATCTGACAGATTATATTGGCCTTAGCAATGTATTGTCTTAAATAATGAAGACGCTCAGATTTAAATATTATAATAAAAAATTCTTTATAACATTATTTGTAATTGTTTGTAGATGGCCGTAAGGATGATCAATTTTATTATAAGGACATCAGCGTTGCGTATTATCGGATAATACGCAAAAGTATTTATTTTTGGCCGATGTCCTTATAATAAAATTGATTATTTGTAATTTGAAAATATATTATAAATTAATTAAGTTAGAAAATTATCATTTGCAAATAAATAATATATTTTCAAAGAGGTCAATTGCACGCTTTTGTGAGATTTCGGTGTTTATTAAGATGTATAGTTGATGCAAATCGGCGAATTGTCGAATTCGACTGTTTATGGCCACTTGAAAGGCCTCGAAGCTCGATGTGTGGGTGCCCCATGTTCTTACGGAGCGAAATTTGTGTCGTCGCGTTGACGTGTGTGATTCGCTCCTCAAACGTCAGAAAAATGATCCATTTTTGAAGCGGATTATTACTGGGGACGAAAAATGGGTCGTATACAACAATGTGAAACGCAAGAGGTCATGGAGCAGAAAAGATGAACCGGCTCAAAGTGTTTCAAAAGCCAACTTTCACCAAAAAAGGTGATGCTGTCCGTTTGGCGGGATTTCAAAGGAATCGTTTTTTTTTTTTTTTTTTTGAGCTTTTACCGGACAATACAACTATTAATTCGGAAGTCTATTGTCATCAGCTGGACAAATTGAATGATCCGCTTAAACAGAAGAGGCCAGAATTAACCAACAGGAAAGGTGTAGCCAAAATTATGGGTCAAATGCTTCATTCATACAGGCACTTATGAAATTATTCAAATGTTTTGTGAATTAATGTCATTATATAATCGCGAAACGTAGGATTTAGAGGTGAGTTTTTTTGTTTATTTTTGCCACATTATCTTTAAAATGACCGATGTGGAGTGTCTAACTCACTTATTAATGATATTTACTTGATGGTGGTTGTTTAAACCGAGCATGCAATTGGTCGTCTTGTCACAAATAAATCCTGATAAATAAAATTTTCTTTTATTTCATTAATCTGCATCTACATTTTTTCAAGCAAAGTAAACCTCCGGCTATAAAATTTCTTGCACTGTTTCGTCTGAAATAATATTAGCTGCTGGCTCATTGGGAAACCCGAAACCTTTTCAGCTATCCACTCGGGCAAATATAATGTAACTAATTTTTAATCTTACAATTTAAATTTAAATTATTTTTCTTTAAAGAAATTTATACTGAATTTAGTTTTATATATATAAAATTTAATAAAATTACAAAATTTTTTCTTTCAATTTTAAATCTGGCAATGAAACTATTCGGTTATAATAAAAAATGAAATTTCTATTTTTGTTTATACAATATAATCATGATTTTTTTTTAGCGTTAATTTCTTGAAAGCAGTGAACTGTAGATGCAATCATGGGCGTGCCAGACTTCTTGTTAGGGGGGCAACCCTCGTTAGGGCGAAGAGGGGGTTTGCAATTAATATCTACATAGAGTATTAATTATTTATTTAAATAAAATAAAAAAATTAAATTAATGTAGTGAATTGGAGTGTTAAAAAAAATTTCCAATGGGAAAAATATATATATATATATATATATATTTTTTAATTTTTAGGACCAGCGGGGGGGCACGGCCCCCCCGCCTCCCCCGGCTACGCCCATGGATGCAATTGAATAATAATAATAATACAGTAGAGTCGTATGGCCAGGGGAATGACGGTTCTGGGGGAGTACAAAATTAAAAAACGTATTAATGCGAAGACTGGATTGTAGAGAAGAAAGGAAAAAGAGAAGCTCTCAATTCCCCTCTCGCCTTTCCTCATTCCCTTTCAGTGAAGAATGAACGAGAACAACTTCTATCTCTCCTTGCCCCTCTCCCGCTTTTTAAGATCGGAATACGAATTAGAAGACGCTTTAATTATCTGGGGACCGGCAAATTAGCTAAGCAAATAATTATTAATTGTGTTCTTACCTTTTTGATTGATTAAATTTAAATAATTTGTTTCCACTACTTGGATATTTTTATTTATACATTTCAGGCAATGTTTCCATAAGAAATATAAATTTATAAAATTTGTTTTGCAAAAGGTGCAGGGAAATACGGCACCTAAAAAGAAAAAGAATTATTATTATAGTAAAGTATAATAGATTGAAGGAGGTATCTAGCTGAGTGTTGATATTCAAATAGGTAGAAAGAATGAGCAAGCAGCTAGTTGTATTTCTATTTATTAATAAACCAGGGCCGACGTTGTTAAACGCTCTATTTAGGATTTTATTTGCATAAAGAGGACCTTCTAGGGATTACAGGAAAATTATTTTCATCCCGAAATTCCTATAACTTTTTGAGTTAAAAATTCTTAAAGTTACGATTTCTCCCATAGGAAATGTATAGAGAAATATTTATGTATTCTTTTCATTTGTGTATTCCATGAATGTAAACAAATCCTCAAGTAGGCACTGGATTGGAATGGAATAATAATAATTTTCTTTTCATAATGAAGAAGAAAAGTAATTGAGCTAAGGACTTTCCAATCATTCAATGGAACTGTGTATGTATGAAATATGTGTTGTTTTTTACTATGTGTATTTTTGATCTATGTGTTTTTTATAATTGTATTTTTTAACTATGTGATGTTTATAACTATGTGTTTTTCTACTATTGTTGTTTTTGAACTTTTTAATTTGTAAATTATTTAAAAAAGAAAAAAACAATTGTACGACCAAGATGTATGGCCTTGAAGCCAAGCATTAGATAAAAAAAAAAAAAAGAGAAGGCGAGGGTCCGGCGCAGGCGGCCGGAGCCAGCGGAGGGGGCCATGGGGACGAAGCCCCCTGGCGACGCGGCTAGTAATATAAAATGCGATTCAATTAATGATGGAGCATATTTTTACTGTTTTTCCTTTTATTCTGCATATTTGGTTATTTTATAGTGCATTAATAAATACATATTTCAAGATTTGATTGTGCATCAACATCCGGGCTCTAATAATCACAGATTTATGCTAAGGAACGTTGACAGATGAAACTATTTAATTTATCTCTCTTTAGAATCATAATTCAAGGCGCATGTCTTTATTCTATCCCAATTAGCCCATGGGATGTTATTTAGGTCTACCCTACCACGAGAGGCGGATACTCTACCTACCACCTGCTATTAAATTTCTAAAAAAAAAAAAATTGACCTAAATAAGGACCACCCTACTATATATACACTTTTTAAGACAAAAAGAGCTAGAGAGTTGAAATTTCATATTTAAGTTAGATATCCCCCAGGGAAGCTTTTTTGAATAAAATCTGCCAAAGAGAACTAGTACTTTACTGATGTACACCGAAACTCCCCAACCACGCTAATTTTTCGGCAAGGATGTAGGTTGGGAAAAAACAAAATTAAAAATTTTTTTATTTTCCCCAAATGAGTTTAATGTCCTGATATTTCGAAGGCACAAGGGCGTGATCCTATATGACGGTAAGTAAATTTTTATTAAAATTAGGAAGTTTTCAGGGAGAATTCACCCCTCCCTTCCCTTTATTATTCTAAAAGAGGGTGGCGGTAAGCCAATTTGATCGAGATATATGCCAAAATAAAGGAAAATTTTGAAGAAATACAAGGACCACATTAACCATTAAAAATATATATTTTTACTTACTTTTTTTGGTGTTTTTCTTTCTCCATTGTAATTTAGATGACAAAAACCTTGCGTCTGACCTATTCTGATTGAGATAAGTAAAGAAATTTATTAAATGGAGTTGAAAATATAAAAAATAATTTTATCGAAAATTGTTTATTTTTTTTTTTAATAAACAATGATAAAGGGGCTAACTTCAGATGATAATTGAAAAAAAAAAAAAACAAAGAATAATTTTTCGGTTAATCTTCAGAATAAAGTGGCAAGCCTTCGCACTGGCTGACTAGTTTACACTTTTGACCACTTTTGACATTAGCTCAACATTCATGAATCTTTCGTTTTTTTTCATTTAGGCATGCTATTTGTTTTGTCACTAAGGCCGAGAATTCCCTAGTTTTTTTAAATTTTCTTTAATCGAAGGAAACCGAACTGCAACCGAAGGACCGAAACAATTAGGTCGTGTCCCCTGAAGTTGTTTTGTCACTAGTGTCGACTTCGGTTCGGTTTCGGATCGGTTCGGCTCGGCTCAGTTCGGTTCAAAACCATCCAGTTAGAAGCGATTCGGTAGCTTTTAAAAATAAATTTTCGGGCCCTTCGGGCCGGGAATCGCTTCTAACTGGATGGTTTTGAACCGAACTGAGCCGAGCCGAACCAAACCGAACCGAACCGAAGCCGAGAATTCCCTAGTTGTTTTGAATTTTTTTCTAAAAATAAAATAACCGAACTTAAAACCGAAGGTCTCGAGCCGCCTCCGGCGGCTCTCGGACAAGGGATCCCTGCAAGTTCTTTAATATATTCTGGATGGATATTTTTTTATTTAAATTTAAATATAAGAACCAAAAGACACGGGTCTCCATCGGTGGCCCGCGGACCCAAAGATGTTCTTAATAAGTGTAGCAAACTCGAGCCTTTTTACTAAAAAAAAAAAGTCAGTGAATACTTTAACTTTTAATACAACATGAAGTTAGCTCCTTTATCGTTCAATATTAAAAAAATAAACAATTTTCGATAAAATTATTTTTTATATTTTCAACTCTATTTAATAAATTTCTTTACTTATCTCAATCAGAATAGGTCAGACGCAAGGTTTTTGTCATCTAAATTACAATGGAGAAAGAAAAAAACCCAAAAAGTAAGTAAAAATATATATTTTTAATGGTTAATGTGGTCCTTGTATTTCTTCAAAATTTTCCTTATTTTGGCATATATCTCGATCAAATTGGCTTACCGCCACCTCTTTTAGAATAATAAAGGGAAGGGAGGGTGCATTCTCCCTGAAAACTTCCTAATTTTAATAAAAATTTACTTACCGTCATATAGGATTTAGCCGGCACAAGGGCTCTTCTTCTTCAGAGGAAACATTTTAATTATTTTCAGTTTCCTCTGAAAAGAAGAGCCCTTGTGCCTTCGAAATATCAGGACATTAAACTCATTTGGGGAAAATAAAAAATTTTTAATTTTGTTTTTTCCCAACCTACATCCTTGCCGAAAAATTAGCGTGGTTGGGGAGTTTCGGTTTACAATTCTCTCGGCATCACTCATTAAGCTTTACTGATGTACTTTTGCAGTTTTTTTTTTTTTTTTTTTGTTTTCTCAAAACAAAAATCATAAATCAATAATTTTTTTAGTGCTCTTTAAAATGTATATTCTCATTTTGCTCACTTTAATCTTGCATTTCATAGGAAAGATTAGAGAAATGGTTGCCATGGTAACAAATGTTATAAATTTTACATCTTGATATCGGCGGAAACTAAATATATCTCGACACAAAAAAAATCTTGTGTGACAAGCACAGAATACAAGCGAAGAGAAGGTTGTGCTATGCGACCAGTCACACCAGAGTTTTACTACTTTTGTTTATACCCTGTTATGCAATGGTGTGTCAAAGACCAAAAAAATATTTTTTTTTTAAACATTCACACTCACACTCACACACACATTCACACTGTCTTTTCGGTAGCTCAGGCCATACAAGACATTTACGATAACCCTTATTTATGAATTTATATATATTAGGGTCCAGGCATTTTTATTTAAGCCATCTGGTATCCAGATGGCTTAAATAAAATCATCGGACTGCCTGGGGTCCGAACCCGCGACGTTTGGTATATGAGGTTAACACGCTAACCTCTACGCCATGCCCCGAGGACCCAAAAAAAATTGAAAAATGAGTTAAGCACGGAATATTGTTTCAAATGCTTTAATTAATAGTATTTTTTATGAAATATGAAGAATAGAAATGGCTGTGGTGATGATTGATAAGGAGCTCAATGAGGAAAGGCAGCCAGCATAAATAAAAACTTTTATATTATTTCATCGACGTTTCGGAAGCTCGTCGCTTCCATCTTCAGGACCTATGGCCATCAAATATTTTTTATTATTAGACAAATTAGAAAAATATACAGAATGTAGTTATAAAATCTTACGAAATAATTGTCGAAATTGAGATGGAGAAGATATTGTTAAATATTTGTTAAATATTATGCACAACATACATTTTATGAACATTTGTTGTGTGTACTTTATAATGTTCTCCATCTCAATTTCGACAATTATTTCGTAAGATTTTATAACTACATTCTGTATATTTTTCTAATTTGTCTAATAATAAAAAATTTTTGATGGCCATAGGTCACAGAGATGGAAGCGACGTAGCTTCGAGACGTCGATGAAATAATATAAAAGTTTTTATTTATGCTGGCTGCCTTTCCTCATTGAGCCCTTTATCAATTTATGAAATATGTCCTAAAAAAATTTATATTTAATGTTACTTGCACAATTGACAAGAAAAATTATATATAATCCAATGTAAACAAAAAAACTTTATTGTTGATTTTCTCAAAACTCGATGTTTGGTCTTTGACACACCATTGCATAACAGGGTCCACATAAGAATTGACTCAAAATATATATATATATATAAACCTTCCAGAACATATATGTATAAGTATAAATATATATTCAGCCCCTCTAGCCCTTATATACCCTCCTGTTATTTGTATAAGTAAGAACATTTCAGTCATTCATCGAGTTGCAAATCAAAAAAATTTTTCTTTAAAAATCTTTTCCCCTTTTATAAGAGTTTTGTTTTTTAAAGAATTGTTATAATAAATTTTCTTTGCGTAAGATAAATTTATATATATATATATATATAAAAAAAAAAAAAACAACATATATATTTTTTCATATTTTAATTGAAAGATTGTTTTGGAAAAAATAAAATTTGAATCTAAATGTCAGATAGAATTAAAAAAAAAAAAAAAAAATATAAAATTACCAATATGAATTGGAAATTTCTCTTGAGCAGGAGTCGATGATGTTTCTTCAACCAAGAATTCCTGTTTATTTTCTGACATCTTTTTAATATATTAATAATATCAAATCTATTGGAATGAATTAAAATTAATAAAAATAAAAAAAACGAATGATGCAAACATGGAAGAGAGAAACGAGAGAAGAAAATGTATGAAGAAAATATAGGTCAATGTCAGCGCAGCCAAGTGGACAATTCTAGAACTAAACATTGGCACCAAAATCAAATTCTGTCAAAGTTTTTGTTCTCTTTGAGCCTTTTTCGAGCCTCCGCTGGGTAACTAACGTTTGGATATAAAATTTCAATATACCATAAAAATATACATATAGGCTAGATACCAAGAGAGAAACAAAAAAAAACTAGAAAAAAATAAAACAAGCTATTAAATAGCAATATTTATTTAAAAGTACAAAAAAAGTAAAAATTATTGTGGATATTTACTTATCCTTTTTACAGTCGGAATACAAATGCCTACTGTCTGCTTCTGCCTACAACCAGATTTGCGTTTTATACAAAAATCGCAGATAAAACATAAAACTCGGGTGCGCATGCGCAAACCCGACGAGAAAAGAAATAAAATTTATTTATCTTTTAACCAGTTTCTTTCAGAGGTTGCTTTTTACAGTTTTAGCCATGTATAAAACCGTGTTTTATACACAGCGGGATTAGGCTTGTTAACTCTGGTTCTCTACATGATTTTGCAGTTTTATACAAATATCGCAGATAAAACTGTATAAAACTCGGATGCGCATGCGCTTTAACCTATTTTTTTTTTTTTTTCCTAGGAAGTTGGTTCTTTTACAGGTTTTGGGGGGGGGGGGGGGATTGGGGGGAGGTACTTCGAATAGACATTCGAAATACCTTGGTTTTTTACAGTGTTTTACATCGGCCTAGTTTTATCCATGTATAAAACCGTGTATTGTACTTGGCTGGATAAAACTTGCCACCTCTGCTTACAACGCTCTTTCAGCGGTATCATTCACTGTTCTTTGGGCTTCTAAAAGCGAAATATTGCTCTTTCACGAGTCTTTCACTAATTTTGAATACTTTATTTGAGCTGTTTCAAATCCCGTCTTAGAAAATATACGGAAAACAAATTTTTTTTTTAAGAAACGAGAGGCAAAACACATAAAAGGCTACTTGTCACTTTAGCTCGCATTTCTATAAAAAAAAATAATAATAATTTCAAATTTTTTTACAATTTCATTTATTTTTTATAATTATTTTTGGTGTGGATGAGTTCTCAAATGGATATTTAATTGCGATTTATTAGAAAACTGTTTTGTGCATATATTACAGTGATATGGCCTTTCACCCGAATGAACACGTAAATGGCTTTTAAGATCAGAGGAACGGGTAAACGTTTTTTGGCATATATCACAAAGAAAGGGCTTTTCGCCTGTATGCGTTCGCAAATGCACGTATAAATTTGATTTATTAGTAAACAATTTTGGACATATTTCACATTGAAAGGGTTTTTCACCAGAATGAATTCGAAAATGTTTTTTTAAATCATAAGATTGTGTAAACTGTCTTTGACAGATTTCACATTGATAGGGTTTTTCACCTGAATGAGTTCGCAAATGACATCTGAGTGTATAGAGTTTTCTAAATTCTTTTTGACATACGTCACATTTATATTGTTTTTCATCTGAATGAGTTTTCAAATGAATTTTTAAATAAGATTTCGCAATAAATCCTTTATTACATATTTCACATTCAAAGGGCTTTTCACCTGAATGAACTCGCATATGTTTTTTGACACCTGTGGCACGAGTAAAGTGTTTTTTGCATATTTCACATTGAAATGGATTTTCATCTGAATGAATTAGCATATGACTTCTAAGGTAATAGATATTATAAAATTTCTTCTTGCATATTTCACACTCAA
Source organism: Euborellia annulipes (assembly GCA_023213315.1). Lineage (NCBI taxonomy): Eukaryota > Metazoa > Arthropoda > Insecta > Dermaptera > Anisolabididae > Euborellia > Euborellia annulipes. The sequence continues at coordinate 35,900 of JAKCPI010015479.1, forward strand.
AAGGTTTTTCACCTGAATGAATTTGCATATGGTTTTTGAAACTTGTGGCACAAACAAAGTGTTTTTTGCATATTCCACATTGATATGGATTTTCGTCTGAATGAATTCGCATATGACATTTAAGGGTATAGGGTCTACTAAACTCCTTCTTGCATATTTCACATTCAAGGGATTTTTCTTGTATTTTCTCTTCTTTTTCATTTTCCTCAACTTCATTTGTACCTTTAAGATATTTAAATAAATTATTATTTTTTAATAATCTAATAAATTTAAATAAATAATATTTACTTTTGCTCTTCTGAAGTCCAAGTTTGTCTTTTTCAAGAGAATTAACGTTGTTTAGGATACATTTTTTTTCATGTTTCCAAAGAAAAAATAAATTGATGAAATTTGTTTGACAAGACCGGCAAGTAACGACGGGACCTGAAGAAATGAGAAATTTGATTATTTATTTAAAAAAAAAAAAAAAAATTAAAATAGAATAAAAATAATGAGTGGAAAAATTTTTCGTTAATTTATTTATCACACAGCTTGTGGTATGCGTGATTATAGAAATTCCATGAAAATAGTGACTATATTAACTATTGTGTTTTAACAATGCATGTCTTAATTAATTATAAATAATATAATTTTTTAATATTTAATCCAATTATTGATATAAATATTTAAAAAATTAATATTTAATTGGGTTCATTCCGAGCTGTGCATGTTTGTAGTCAACATTGTCGAATATATATATATATATATACTTTTTATAAAAAATAGGTATGTATTATAGAAAGTGTAGAGTATGAGTAGTCAAGGAAGCAGGGAGTGAGTGTGTTGGATTAGTAATTGTTAAGAGTGATTGTTGTAAAAAATATGTAACAAAAACACGAGCGAATAAACAAGAAATATTTACCGAGAATTCGTCCCAATCTTTACTAACCACCTCTAGAATAGTTTACTAGAACATAATAGAAAGGGCTAGTGAAAAAGAGAAGACTTCCAAGTGAGATTAAAACGGTTTGGTGAAAGCGAGGATAATATGACCGAATGGAAATGGACCAGCCAGATAAAAACGGGCAATTGTTGAAATTAAATGAAACAAGGCCAGAAAAAATAGAGCAACAAACACAAGAACTCATTGAGAAATGGAAGAGATTAACAAAAAAAAAAAGGATAAATAGAGGGTGATAAAATCCTCTCTTTCAATACGCATAGGCACAACGAAATGCAAGATTATTTGACAGTGAAGGTAAACTTTGAAAAAGTAAAACTTATCATTGAGATAAGAGTAATTGGAAGAGGAAAAATATCACTGTATTTTCCAAAATACTAAATAAAAACCAACCTTTCTCAAACTATCTTTAAATTCTTGCTTGTCCTTGGGCCATAAAACAGTGGTAGGTAGAGTATCCGCCTCTTGTGCTAGGGGTCTAAATAATATCCCATGGGCTAATTGGGGGAGAATAAATACATGCGCCTTGAATTCTGATTCTAAAGAGAGATAAATTAAATAGTTTCATCTGTCAACGTTCCTGAGCATAAATCTGTGATTATTAGAGCCCGGATGTTCATGCTCAATCAAATCTGGAAATATGTATTTATTAATGCACTATAAAATAACCAAATATGTACAATAAAAGGAAAAAACAGTAAAAATATGCTCCACCATAAATTGAGTCGCATTTTATATTATATATTTTTATTTTTTACTTTCTCTTACCTCTATATATATGTTAAAATATATAGAGAGAAAAAGTATTGGTTTCATGTCAAAAATTCGATGTCGAGATTTTGATGGATCTTCACGTTTTGAGGTCCCCTGAATCCAAAAAAGTGATTTTCGCGAAATGGTCTGACTGTATGTCTGTCTGTCTGTGAACAAAATATCTCAAGAACGAAAAGAGCTAGGAGGTTGAAATTGTATATTTAAGTTAGGCACCCCCTGGGACGTGACACGAAGCTTTTGATCAAAATCGACCAAAGAGTACTAGTACTTTACTGATGCACTTTTTCAGTTTTTTTCGATTTTCTCTAAATTTGCTCCAACGATTTTTTTTTTTAAATTCAAAAATCAATTATTTTTTAGATTCTCTTTAAAATGTATATTCTTATTTTGTGATTGAAATCTTCTGAAGACCACTTTACTCTTGTACTCCATAGAAAAGATAGGAGAAATGGTTGCCATGGCAACAAAATATAAATATTTTGCCATACTTATAAATTGTACATCTTGAAAGTCGATTGTACCGTACTGCCGGGAACTAAATACATGTCGACACAAAAAATCTGGTGTGACAAGCACAGTACACAACTTTCGATTACCGAAGGTAAGAGAAAGTTGTGTGCTGTGCGCCAGTCACACCAGATTTTTTTATAACAATGTACCATTTTCTCTAAATATCTTGAATATAGGAAGATGTATTTGTATTTGGGCCAATGTAGTGGTGGCTTATTAAAACAATATGTGTTATATTATTTTGATTTTGATTTTATAAATACCCTAAAATAATCTTAAATTTTTCAAAGTTTTGAAAAAATTTTCTTGAACCCCCCATCAAAAATTTCTAGCTACGCCAATGATATAACATATATTTAATTAATCCACCAATTTATCAAATAACATATATTGTTTTAATAAGCCACCACTACCTTGGCCAAAATTCAAATAAACCTTCCTATATTCAAGATATTTAGAGAAAATGGTTCATTGTTATAAAAAAAAAAATTAAAATAAATGCGACTCAATTTATGTTGGAGCATATTTTTACTGTTTGTGCATATTTTGCTATTTTATAGTGCATTAATGCATACATATTTCAAGATTTGATTGTGCATGAACATCCAGGCTCTAATAATCACAGATTTATGCTAAGGAACTGTGACAGATGAAACAATTTAATTTATCGGAATTCAAGGCGCATGTCTTTACTCTATCCCAATTAGCACATGGGATATTATTTAGACCCCTAGCTCAAGAGGCGGATACTCTATCTACCATAACGACAACACGGAATCACGAGAACACAATTTATTTATCGTAATACATTTACAACAATAACTCATTGCCATGACAACCATCAGAACCCCCGCCTCCTTAATCCCTACACAGTTTCGACTACAGAAGCGGAGATTGTAGATGTGAGCAAATGAAGCAACAAAAGACTTTGGCTTGGCTAAGTAAGTTAAAAAGACAGAAATATGAATATTTTACTGAACTTTTGAAAGAAATTCATAATGACGACTTCAAATTGTATAAAAACATTTTAGGTTTGTGTCCTAAAGATTTTGATTGTTTAGTGAAGAAGATAGAACAAATAATAAGGTAAATAAACACTCAATTCAGATTGTCAAAAGCAGCTAGAGCAACTGCTCTATTTAATCAATCAAATAGAGCGAAATCACTCTAAAGAGAAAGTCTCGGAGGTGTGTCCACTGATACACCAGCTAGATTTATGTCAATCTCGCTAAATCTTAGACTAAATATTGCTAGAGTGCTCTCAATGGTGTGTCCATTTGTAGAGATATAGCTCTACCGAGACCAAATCTAGCAAAAAAAAATCTACAGTGTACACGTACCATAATAGAGATATTGTTGTATTTGTGATGTGAGTCGAGTAGGCTGTTTGTATCCTATTGTTGAAAGAATAAACAAGTTGCCCTTCTAGCCCTTGACCAGGGGGGACAAGTCAATGGAGCGATTTGGTGTGCGTTTTGAGATATAGTTCCTATGTTCAGAATGATTATAACTGGCGCTGGCGTATGATGGTGCTAGTGTCGCCTGAGTTGATCGCTGGCGCATGCGCAGGAGACACATTTGTTCCCATTGGTCCATCCATGCATTACGGTTATTTTCAAAAAACCAGTGAATAACTGTCATTTCAAGCATATGAAACAAAGATTGTCAAAATTGTCAACGATTGAATTTCTTCAAATATACAAAATCAGGTTGGTTTTTTAGCTCAATTTATTTGTTTTGGCATTTCAAAAAATATAAATATATATGTGTTCGTACAGCATGTAACCGGAGAGGAAAAGATGTGTGCCGAGCTCCAGATATCCAGGAACGAAAAATATAAAAATGTTTTGTTTTCCACTGAACATACAGCTTCGAGATTCATGGATACAAATTATACAGTAAATAATCCTGATTTCTTTAACAAATCAACAAATATTCATACTCATTACGAGGTTTGCTCCGAGCATTTCAAAATTGAACAATTCCAAAATTAATAATAATTATCCTATAATTATAAATATATTGTATATTTTTTTCGAATTTTTTATGAACAACAATAATGTTTACTTTAGTCATTTTTAATTTTAATGAATATATATGTTATGTTAATTTGGAACTTTATGCTTTTTATTAGAAGTTGACTGGAAAAAAGAAATATTTTATATGCTTTTGTTATATTTATTTTAATAATAGTATTAAATCTATTGTATATTTTTTTTTTTTAATTTTAATAAATATATATGTTAACTTGTAACTTTATGCTTTTTATTTAAATTGGAGAAAAACCATTCACTTAACAATTTTATTCATTTGGGTGAGAAACCATATAGATACGATATAGTTTTATTCAGGGTATTTTATTCATTCGGGAGAAAAGCCTTTCATGTTTCACTGGCGCTGCCGTTAAGAGGCGCTGTAAGCAGCCGTTCTAAACCGATTTTTAAACACTCCATTTTTTCACTACGTGATGTCCCTTCCCGTTTATTCCCTGCCCTTGACTTATTAATAAAATTAATTCAAGGGGTTATTTATATTAATATATACTTTTAAGACAATTATCCTTGGTTTTGAGTGTCGTTTCACACACATGTCATGGATTATGATGCATGAATTCCGATAAATTTGTTTATTTCTATTAAAAATTCTAACAATTTGAAATTAACTAGTGGTTAGAATGTTTTGTTTCTTTTAACATAAAATTTGATTTTGAATATAATTAATATTATTATACCATCTTAATTAATGGAAAGAGAAAGTTGAAAAAATAAAAACATTTCCAAAAAAGATGTGGCGTGCCAAGTAATATAAATGAGAATAGGTGCAGGCTAGGCTCTTGGCTTGAAAATAACTTTTTAAGAATATTTCGAAGGCGCTTCTTCATCAGCGGCTCACTCTGAGAGGTAGATCTATACATAATAACCAGCTCTCGCAAACAATAAGGCGTCAATGACGCCTGCACCTATTCTCATAAAAACATTTCTTTTTAGTAGTATATTTACCTATATGAATGGGATATTTTTGCTCCTTGGATTCTTCTGAAATATCCATTTCTTGTTTATTATTTTTACTTTCTCTTACCCTATTTAAATTTTTATTTAATCAAATAGATACTTTTTTAAGAGGTTTCTTTAGTAAACAAACCGATTTTAACAGCTAGTTTATTCCCTGACAGCAAGCTGAATTTACCAACAATTTCGTTTACAAAGAGTATAAACTCTTCTGAACATAGGAACAATATCTCATACGGGTAAGAAAATGGCTAACAGTTTGATAGATGACGTCACATCGTTTATTCCCTGCGTCACATGAGTTCATTCCCGATTTTTAGATAATTCTGACATTATGCAGCCGGAAGTGTACCTAAGACGTCACGAGTCTCTGACGTCTTCGGTACATGTTTCCCGCCATGGCAATTGATGGCGTCATAGATTTTTGACGTTTAAGGTACACTTCCATTTTATTCCCTGTATAAAGGTATACTACTAATCTGTGTTTCTTTTTTAATTAAACAGTTATTCACCAATAAATACCTTTAATTAAGAAGAACTCGTCTATTTTATATTATTAAATGATAAATAATTAATACAGCTAAAAAAAGTAAAATTTGGAGGTTAGTATATATATTTATAAAAAAATCATATTTATACCCTTGTTTTAATTGATTAACGATCTAATTATCAATATATACCTTTACTTTATTAAATATTTGATATAAATAAGCTTAAAAATTCATTTAATTTATAATTTTTAATTTTTTTTATTTTTTAGACATTTAATTCCATGCTTGTAATTAATTTCTTATGGTTTTTATTAATTAAACAATCAAGAACTCGTTTATTTTATAATTTATTAAATGATAAATAATTAATACAGCTAAAAAAAGTAAAATTTGGAGGTTAGTATATATATTTATAAAAAAATCATATTTATACCCTTGTTTTAATTGATTAACGATCTAATTATCAATATATACCTTTAATTTATTAAATATTTGATATAAATAAGCTTAAAAATTCATTTAATTTATAATTTTTAATTTTTTTTATTTTTTAGACATTTAATTCCATGCTTGTAATTAATTTCTTATGGTTTTTATTAATTAAACAATCAAGAACTCGTTTATTTTATAATTTATTAAATGATAAATAATTAATACAGCTAAAAAAAGTAAAATTTGGAGGTTAGTATATATATTTATAAAAAAATCATATTTATACCCTTGTTTTAATTGATTAACGATCTAATTATCAATATATACCTTTAATTTATTAAATATTTGATATAAATAAGCTTAAAAATTCATTTAATTTATAATTTTTAATTTTTTTTATTTTTTAGACATTTAATTCCATGCTTGTAATTAATTTCTTATGGTTTTTATTAATTAAACAATCAAGAACTCGTCTATTTTATATTATTAAATGATAAATAATTAATACAGCTAAAAAAAGTAAAATTTGGAGGTTAGTATATATATTTATAAAAAAATCATATTTATACCCTTGTTTTAATTGATTAACGATCTAATTATCAATATATACCTTTACTTTATTAAATATTTGATATAAATAAGCTTAAAAATTCATTTAATTTATAATTTTTAATTTTTTTTATTTTTTAGACATTTAATTCCATGCTTGTAATTAATTTCTTATGGTTTTTATTAATTAAACAATCAAGAACTCGTTTATTTTATAATTTATTAAATGATAAATAATTAATACAGCTAAAAAAAGTAAAATTTGGAGGTTAGTATATATATTTATAAAAAAATCATATTTATACCCTTGTTTTAATTGATTAACGATCTAATTATCAATATATACCTTTACTTTATTAAATATTTGATATAAATAAGCTTAAAAATTCATTTAATTTATAATTTTAATAAAAAATATGTATGATGTGGTCAGATATTTAATATTTAGAGAAAATTATAGAGGAAAATTCTGACAAGATAGACAAGTTGGTTTTTATCTTTATAATTTTTACTTTTTGGTGTTTTTTAGGCTTCCAATACATGCATTTTATGTACTCCAAAAGCAAAATTAGCCTTGTTTTTGTTGAAAACGGAATGTAAGTAAGGAGAACGATTTTCTCGGTGACATTTTAGAAGACGTGGTGACTTCTTAGCCCGAAAAAAAACCCAGATCATCTTTCAACAGAATTCAGCACCGGCCCATCGAACAACAACAACACAGAACTTTTACAAAGCTCATTTTCTTGACTTGATTTTCACTTTCTTTTCATTTTCTATTGTTTCGAGAAATGAAAGGTTAGCATGTCTGTTTATTAAAAAATCTATTTACCGACCAATTTTCAATTGTACATAACATGGGAATTTTTTAAGAAATTTACCACTAGCTAATTATACATAGAAAATTTACATTAATTTTATCATAAATTATGTGATATCTCATTTTTTTTTTTTTTTTTTTAATGGACTTACACCACTTTCAAAATAAACGTTTATGGTCCAAATAACTCTCCATACAGTATGCCAACTCATAACTTTTCGAGCGAATTTCAGTCGATGTTCTTTATGACCCGTTTTTAAATTTGGTGCTGCTTTCCTTTTTACATATTCCGTTAAATTATTTTAGTTTAGTGCTCGGGAAATTGTTGAGTGACTTACTCGTTTTGATAAAAATCCAATAAGAAATCTTGTTGAATGAATTTGGTCTCAAGGGGCCCTTACACGATTAATCATACTTGTCAGTTTGACTGAATCAGTCCAACCGTCAGTATTTTCTTCATTCAAGTATAATTTTACATGTAGCATTCAGTCTACCAGTCAGAATAAAGTTCTTTTTAGCTCATTCGACTGTGGGAAGCCACTAATTTTTCTTCTTAACTAAACTAACTTTGTTCCCTGCCACTAAGTAACAATAAAAAAACAAAAAGAAAACGGCCTTCAGTCTTCAGTCTTACCCATACACGTTCAGTCAAAACGCCAATCCGCTCAAATACTGTCAGTATGATTGATCGTGTAAGGGCCCCTTAAAACAATCTAAAAAAAAACGGCGTTTGTCACGATCGTTTATCGATAAAGATCTGTGGCTGTAGGCTCAATGATGATGATGGAGCCAGAAAAAAAAACAAGACGATTGCAGCCAAAATGCAGCCGGCTGAAGTGTGGAAATTTGCAACAACAGCGACAACTTTCAGCATGTGGTCCGCTCATAGTAAAAACGTAGAGAAATATTTATTCCAAAGTGGAGACTGTGATTTAAATCGATAATTATGGACAGGAGCAGTCAATAAAAAAGACTCTGTATGCTGGTTCTGATCTCGGAGACGTTTCAGTTCTTTTAATTTAAGAGCCATCCTCAGTTCTTACTAAAATATACATTTAATATTGACATTGTATATATAAATTAACAAATTATATATAATAATATATAGACAAGTGTATATATAATAATGTGAGCGGACCACATGCTGAACGTTGTCTAACCACACTTTTTGATTATTGCCAGCCGCCTCTGAAGATGGCCTAGAGTTCAGGCCTAAACGTCAGCCGTGAGGGCGAGAATTGAAATAAAAGAATATTTGGCTGCAATCGTCTTGTTTTTTTCCATCATCACGAGCTTTTATGTTTTTCAAAATAAAGTCGCGCGACTTTGGCTCGCGGCTGTTGCGAAACAAAGTCGCGGGTCCACACCTAGAGACTCATTTTCAGCATAGAAATATTTAAAATATTTTATTTTTGATCTAAATTTTATTTTTAAATATAATATTTTAATATTAATCGAGACTTTTCATTTAGTCATATAACCCTTTAATAAAAAATAATTTATTTAAATAAGAGTAGGTTCAGCAAAATGAAAAGCCTTTATATGCTTATCGATCCCGGGATTTAATGTTTCCTCATCAGTCGGAATCGAAATATTGCATAAAGGTGGTCATTAATAGTACAGTATATGTACATATGAATGTATTATAATGAAGACGTCTCGAAGTGTTCATGAGAGACAAACATTTCTCAATATATTTTTTTTTTTGAACTTTTGTCTCTCGACAAATTTTTATCTCTCATGAACACTTTGAGATGTTCTCATTATAATACATTCATATGTACATGTTCTGTACTATTAATGACCACCTTTATGCAATATTTCGATTCCGACTGATGAGGAGACATTAAATATATCTCGAAACGTCTCAGGGATCGATAAGCATATAAAGGCTTTTCATTTTGCTGAACCTACTCTTATTTAAATCAAGTATATTCACAGCCATAAAATTTCTATTCATAAAAAATAATTTATTTATCAACTTTAATTTCAACAAAGTAATAAAATACTTCCATGGCCTTCGGTTAACACTAGAACGTCCGGAATTTCAGACCTCCTATATATAATAGGCCTATTCTAATTTTACAATATAAATATACAGTATAGTATTAGATTAGAAATTTGCTGTTGATAATTCTAAGGGAAGATCAAAAGTGAAATGTTTGAAATGGTGAAGCTAGAGGCTCTAGATAAATAAAGGGATTTCTAAACAAAGGGATTTCCACAAAGATTTGAAAAATAATAAGTCGAAACATCAAAGGGAGTAAGTAAAGAGAAATACAAAAAAATCATAAATTTTTCATTTTAGCCGGGGTTTTCCCATGAAGATTGTAAAATAATAAATGTAACAACAAAATAATAATCCGAGGGTCAAAGAAAAGTGAATGGGAATTATTAGTAGTTGGAAAAAATTGAATAAAATATGAAAATAGGGGTGAAAAGGGCAGCAGTCAATATGACTGATTTTGGGCGTTCTAGGTATATCTGGGTATATCTATATTTTTCTCCTAAACAAAACTATCAAAAGGGCTAATTTTTTTTTATTAGAAAGCTCTTCAAAAATGATTAAAAGTCAAGAAGTTTCAAAGATGCATCATTTATAGTAACGAATTGACAGAGAAATGAAATTCGAAAACAGTCAAAATGACTGCGTCGGGCGTTCTAGTGTTAAAGGGAGAAATAATGCCCCGAGGCCAAAAAAATATACCTACTCCTCAAATAAGTTTCAAATAACAAGAAATAACTGCAGCGTGTCTCGCGACACGTCCACACCTGTCATGTTGCGCGAATTTTGTCTCTTGTATCCAGGGCCGCAGCAGACAGGAGGGGCTATATCCACGGGACCCGGTCCCTCCGAGGGGGCCCGGGCCCATTGCGCGCCCACCTTAAAATTCTAATGAAAAATAATTTTCATAGTTAAAATTTCAATTAAAAAAAATCATTTTCTTGGAATTTTTTTCCTCAGGGGGCCCGAGCCTTTAAGCTCAAATTTTAAAATTTCAATTAAAAAAATCATTTTGAAGTTTTTTCCTTCAGGGGGCCCGGGCCTTTTAACCTCATATCAAGTTTGATCTTTTTAATGACTCAGGATAGCTAAAAACGCGGATTTCAGTGGCTTATTTTCAAAAAATTTTCCATACCCCCAGATTCCCCCGGATTTGGCCTCTATAAATTATTGAAACTCTTTGTTTAGGACATTTTGAAAAATTTTTTAAATAACTTTATTTAAATAAATATTGGAAGCTATGTATAACTATTTCAAAAGTTGCGTCAAAAACTGTGGAAAAAAGTGTTGGCATGAAGGCCACAATAGCCTTTTACATACTAAAAAAAAACTTAGTGTTTTTTTTTTTTTTTTTGGGGGGGGCCGTATTAGTAAGTAGCCCCGGAACCCGTCAAGTCTGTCTGCGGCCCTGCTTGTATCCCATCTTCAAGCTACTCCTTGCAACACGGAAAAAATGTTGCGCGACTTCCCTGAGACTTGTCGAGAGAGAAAAATCGCTAGCTGTGTACTAGGCTTTAGATATGTTATATATATATAAAATGAATTTTTTTGAATTTGCAATTTAACATCATTTATTTTAATATGTTCAAGTTATCAGATTTTTGACTCGCACTATCTCTATATGTATATATATATATTTCCGGGGTGACCGAGCCGGGGCTCGGTCTTTTTTTTTTATATTGATAAAATTGGAAAAAACTAAAAAAGTACACCAGTAAAGTACTAGTACTCGAGGTTTCCCGAAGACCAGACTTAGCTTAATTTGTTTTCTATCCCGGAAATAGCAAATATTTAAAATTTGAAAGAATTCTTTAAAGGGAATTTCGAGAAAATTGGAAAAAACTAAAAAAGTACACCAGTAAAGTACTAATACCCGAATTTTCCCAAACATGAGACCTAGCACAATTTCATTTTGGGACCACAAATAGTATATATTTAAAATTTGAAAAAAATCGTTAGAGCCGTTTTCGAGAACTGATATGCATATATATAAACAAACAAGCAAGCAAATAAACAAACGTACATTCAATGGCGGTCCTAGCCTTACATTTTGGGGGGGGTCACTGTTTTTTTTTTTTTTTTATAGTATAAATAAATGGGCCTGGACCCCAATAAATATATATTAATCAAATATGAGTATCGTTTAAGTCTTAAATGGCCTAAGTTGCCGAAAAGATTGTGTGAATGGGAGAGTGAGTGGAAAAAAAGTGTGTGTTAAAAAAAAAAAAAAAAAAAGATTTTGGGGGGGGGGGGGCCACGACCCCCTTGACCCCCCTCTGGGACCGCCCTTGCGTACATTGCTCGTTTAATATAATAAGATATATATTTTGTATCTAGAAAGTATTTTGTTATGTTCTTTTGTTCTAGCCCTACGATTGTTTTTGTTTTTACGTTTACTAAATACTTTTCTCTTAATCCGTTTAGTTTTTTTCCCTATAGCCTCATTTTTACTAAACCACTTTAATTAATTATTTAGATTTAGTTGTCAAAATAGTTGAAATATTTATTTATTTGTTAAAAAGTTGAGTTAAATAAAATTTTGTTGATACATAAAATCGCCTTGCTCATTCAAACCATTTCAATATTTGATATAAGTTGCAGTGAAAATAGCATTTAAACTTATTCTCCCCCCTCCCCCTCACTCCACCACTCAAACGTACATTAGACCTGGAAAGAGGCCTAGCAGGAAAAAAAGCCCAAGAAATAAATACTTGGGAAGCATATTTATTTGCAATTTGTTATTAAAAATAAAACCAATAACAATGGGTTTTATTACTAGCGAAACCCTGTGGGTTTTGCCCACTAGAGAAAATTCTATGCCAACCGCATCCGCAAAGAGGTAGATAACCATATAGTTGCAGGCATTGACCTTTTTTGAAAAATTTTTGGTGGACATGACTCATGTCATATCTTCTCCGCTACTACCCTTAGAGAAATGAGAGAGAGGGAGGGAGGGTATTTAGTCCCTATAAATACGCTTGGCGGAGTGGTGACAGAAGACATTTGATACACGGACATTCTGTT
>JAKCPI010015480.1:0-46452 GCA_023213315.1 Euborellia annulipes
ATAATTTCTAGTTACCAATTCGAGTTGTTTTTATTTCTCTCCAAGAATGATTATTTCAAATAGCGCTTTGAAATCCATCTAGAAAAAGAAATTATATTAGATTATGTAATTTATTAATAAATGGCACGTTCTTAGTTTAAATAGAATTGATTTAATTAATATAAATTGAGAAATACAACACGTTTTAAAGTAAACAAATACAAGAATCAATATAAACACAGGAACTGTGTATTGGATGATCCATTGTTGAGCGAGTGTAAAAAAAAAAGTACTTTTTTTTAAACAAATTATATATTTTAATTTAAATTTGATTGTCTGACGAGTTAATTGCGGACAAAAAATTCCGAGCCACTTACTCCTTTTCCTTTTGGAAAATGTAATGAGGTCTGGCGACTGACATTGCAAATGTTAACAGTTTCGGATATTCAAATAACCATCATCAGGCCTAGAATAGATAAAAATCATTTTTACATAGGCCTTAGGCCTATATACATTTTTTTATAAATATATAAAACATATATACACCCCATTAAATAAAGGTCTTTATCGGCATCGAAGGCCATTTAGACCTCGTCTCTATTTATTTCAATACGGCCCCTTGATCCTTTAGCAAAGATATACTCACAATTAATTTTCCAAGATTTTTTTAAAAAATTTTTTTTAACCAGATTAAGATTCACTTTTATTCACTAAAAGAAATGTCAAAAGGTTATATATCTTGACATTAATTAAAAGTTTTTTTAACAAATATTTAATTATTTTTTAAAAACATTAAAAAAAAAAAATATGACATTTGAGAAATTTGTTCTGTGGGAAAAACCAAGTGAGACATTTGATGCTCTACAGGTGGCAGCACTGGACGTTCGAAATTCAAAAATCTCACTAACCATCTTCCCGGGTACCAACTTAAATATTTAGTATTCTTAGGAGAAATTTATTTAGTATTCTTGTTATCACACTAAAATTTTGAGATGCTGTCCTCCAAAGAATATAAATAAAATGTTCATGTCAGAAATTTTTTTTTTTTTTACAAATTAAATTGATTTAATTTTACTTTGTAATGGAGACAATGAATTTAAACGCAATTCTATTTCTTTATTACAATTTTATTTAAATATATAAGTGGACATCAAAAACTACATGTCAATACCGCCAATGTTGTGAATATCTATTAAAAAATTTTTTAGTGATTTTACAATTTTTGTGTACGAAGCAAATTACATAAACAAAAATATATTAAATTTAGTAAATCTTTGCTAAAACGATTTACAAATGTATTGTAATCTCCGAAAGCCGTTGTAAAATTAGAGTGCAAATGTTTTGTAATTTGGTCGAAAAAGTGTCCCTAGTTGGATTTGAACTCGAGCTCTTGGTTTCTTCCCTTGAAATTGTATGACGTCTTTACCATCTCGGCTACTTTGTTAATACCTTACTTTTTAAGCTACTTAATTTGACATGGTTCTATTAATCCCAAACTGCTTTCAAAAACTACAACACAATTTTTAACGAAAATTATTATAGAATATATATGTACAATTACAAAAAAAAACTCTATTTTCGAAGAAAACTGTCATTTTAAAAATTATTTGTACGCATAAATTTGTAAATTGCTGAAAAAGGCAGTATTAAAGAAAAAGTTGCAAAAAATATTTATTTATTATAAAATGATTTTAATGATTTTTATTACAGCTTTTTGAGTTTCATCTTCATCTATTTTTCTCTTCATTAAATTAATTTTATTATTTTGTGAATTCAAATATTTGATTCTAAGTAAAATTCGTAATTTAACAAATGATTTAATTAAATTAATAGGGGATATTAGGACATTTATTTAAAATAAATATAGAGATGTTATTTGCAATATTTTTCCCTTTTCTTAAACTTTGATTATTATATTGTTGAAAATAATTTTCCATTTCTCTGATCTGTTCAGAGATGAGATTGCTGGCAAGATCTCCTCCTTGAGAGGTCAAAGAAGACGAGGCAGGAGGCTCCATTTCCCCTCGACTGGGGAAATCTTTTTTTGCTAAATAATCAGCAATGTACTTGAGTCCATCTTCTTCTTCGTTTGTTGAATTATCAGATGATTCACTCGAATTGATATTTAGAAAGTCCAAATCTCTCGTATTTTTCTCCAAAGATGGACAACAAACTCCTGCCTCTTTCAGGGTTTTGGATATTAAAAATTTCTCCTGACGTTGGCTGTCGTTTGGATCATTCTTTAGTGGAGGATTTTTCCCAAGAAGAATCTGTCGAGTTCTGTAAATTACATCCAAAGGAGACGGATGATTGTGCAATTCGCCTTGTTCATCAGTTCGAATCTGTAAATATATATATATATGAAATAATTTTCTATTTTATTCTTCAAATATTTAAAAAAAAAAAAAAGAAAAATTTAAATATTGTTGTGGTATGCATGAAATTAAAAAATAGTGACTATCTTAACTTTAATGTTTCTAACAATGCATGCCTTAATTAATTATAAATAATTTCATTGTCTAATTATTAATATAAACATCTTTTCGCCTATTTTAAATAATATTTTATTATATTCATGAAATAATTAATAATAAATACCTGGGAGAAAAAGTTTTCTAAACAATCTTGAGTTAGTCGATCGGTTAAGAGATCTGAAATTTTATGTTTAATTTTCATGTCATTAAATAAATTTTGCACCGAACTTGCATTTATAAGTAAGGCTTTTTGAAAATTTTGCATATTCGGGTGTCCATTACATCGCATAGATGTAAAAGTTTTTTTTTATTTTTTCTAATAATTTATTTTGTTTTTGTAGATTTGCACCACCATATGGTGGTTTTGTGGTTATTTTATGTGAATTCATTAAATCAAACCAATTGCTTATTAATTCTATAAATTGACACAAAACATCCGTTTCTTTTTGATTTTCATTATCAGCATTATTTTTGAGAGCAAAAGAAGTTGTGTGGGAAAATAATTGCGTAGCTAAGAAAATATTTTCAGTTTGTGATGGGTCCCATAAATTTTCTATTAAATGTTTTCGAATTATATCTTCATTTTCTAAGACAAAACCAGTAGCCATAAAGGCATTTCTAATAAGTTGCAAAATGTGGAATGAATCTGGGAAAATATAAACTTTCTCTTTTGTTATAGGATGTAAGAAGTAACTATGATCGATATCGACGGACAATTCTTTCCAAAGAGTTTGGATTTCATCTCCGCATTTACAGGTGCATCCAACAACATTGTAACCAACAGCATGCAATTTTGCAATAACATCATCTAGAATTGATTTTGTCATTTTGGGCTCGAAATCAACAAAAATGGGCTGCTTCCAGTTGTCAAAGAGCCCCCGGGCCATCACCATTTTCAGGTATTTGTATGGGCCTATAACCTCGTCTTTCTCTTGGTCATATTCATAAACAGAGGACACGTTCATTTTATCGATCGAAAGAATCGTCTCTCTATTAATTTTAGTTTTCGGTTTGCCTGAAATATCCATAAGACTTAAAACATCATTTAATAAACCATTTCGTAAATTTATATTTGCAGCCCAGCTTTTTAAAGTTGTTATTCCAGGCAACGGTATTTTCATATTCTTCCTTAAATAAACATAGCACTTTTTGCCTATGTATCTTCTTAAGCCAAGAGCTTTTGCTATATCTTCTGGTGTCCAATGGACTTTCATTTTTTTTTGTAAAATAATATCAAGTTGTTTGGGAGTAAAAATATGTTTAAATAATTCGTGTATTCTAATATGAAATGAGGCTTTATTAAATTTTATTTCTTGTTTCAATTCTATTATAGTCGCCTTATCTTTGGCTGATTTATTTTTTAATTTAATTATTTCTTTCTGACCTCTTATTATTTTCGCATTCAATTTTCTATTTTCTAATAATATTTTCTTATATTTTTGTTTTAAATTGTCTTCATTATTCTTAAGAGTTTGTGAATTATTAGTTGCTTGACTTGTAGCTGGGGGAACATTCTTTAATAATTGAACGTTCAATATTTCTTTTTTTAACACTGGCTACTGTTTCTACTGGAATTTGAACAGCGTTGGCTCGTTCATTTTTAAATGCACCGGCCAGTCGTATTATTTGCACAGCAATTGGAACATGATTCTGTTCTTGATTCTTAGATGTTTGTGAATTATTAATTGCTTGACATGTAGCTGGGGAAACATTCTTTAATAATTTAACGTTCAATATTTCTTTTTCAGCTAGGGCTGCTGTTTCTACAGGAATTGGCACAGCGTTGTCTCCATTATTCTCAAGAGTTTGTGAATTATTAGTTGCTTGACTTGTAGCTGTGGAAGCATTCTTTAATAGTTCGTCCATTAATTCTTTATCTCTTCTTCTCTTAGCACGGGCGGATCGGGCTGTTTCTTCAGGAATTTGAACATCGTTAGGTTTTAAAAATAACGTTGGAATAGCTAAAAAAAAATTAATATATTAATAACAATGGTATTATAGTTAGTTTGTATAATAGATATCTTTTTTCACTTACAATTTGGCTTTAATCTTTTTATAGGAGGTCTATTCATAATTTTAGCATGAATATCTTCTTGAAAATCTGATTTTTTAAAATGCCTGCTGCAAATTCTCGCAGTTTTAGGATTTATTTTATCTTTTCGATAGCATCTTCTAATCCATTCTTTGCACAGAGCAACATCTTTAGGAAATCTAAAATATACTAATTTTTTCTTCACACTTTTTTTGTTTGTTATAATCTATTCTACAAATTGCTACTGAGCACCATGATCCAGGCATCTAAAAATTAATTAGATTAAAATAAATTATTGATTTAATAATTACGATTTTATTCATTACCTTGAATGATGTTACTTAAAACACAGCTACCAGTAATAAACCTGAGAAAAAGATAGAAAAACCCGGCTCAAATAGAATAATTTGAGGCAATTAAAAGTCATTAAAAGAACAAATTGACAGATTATTGAGAAGGAATATGAACAGGGAATGAATTCATGTGACGCAGGGAATAAACGATGTGACGTCATCTGCCATTTTCTTACCGGCAGAGTTGGGTTTTATACACGATTTTGCAGTTTTATACAAAAATTGCGGATAAAACTTGTATATAACGTATAAAATGTATAAAACTTGGATGCGCATGCGCAAACCCGACGAGAAAGGAAGTTCAAATAAAATTCAATTTTTCAATTATTAACATTTTGATTATATTATTCACTAAATAAAAAGGCAAACAACATCGTCAATGCTTTAGAACATTATAAAATATGAAAAGCTTTTAAGCTGTTTTTTCAGGGGAGGGGTTGGTTTTTTACAGTTTTATACCTTTTATACATCGGTCTAGTTTTATCCGCAATAGTTTTATGCATGTATAAAACCGTGTATTATACTCGGCGGGATAAAACTTGCCAACTCTGCTTACCGGTATGAGATATTGTTCCTATGTTCAGAAGAGTTTATACTCTTTGTAAACGAAATTGTTGGTAAATTCATCTTGCTGTCAGGGAATAAACTAGCTGTTAAAATCGGTTTGTTTACTAAAGAAACCATAGATAATATAGATTGGAAAGCCTGTCAAACATGTCAAACGTTTGTTGTTCAGTCGGCCAGGTGGCGTTCGAAGCGTTGCTCCGCTCAGGCTCCGCCCACCAATATGCTCTCCCAAATCATTCTATACCAAAATATAACTTATATATATATATTTTTTTTATTTTTTTTTTTTTTTTTTAATAAAAATTATTGTTTAATAAAGTCGAATATATATAGAAGCATAGGGTATTAAAAAAAAAGAAAAAAAATATAATTTCAGAGTAGAGATTTTAATTTTTTTCTCATTATAATTCACATTTATCTACATAAATAACTATAAGATACATTGCTATCATTCAAAGCTATATTCAAAAAAATATTTCCAAACAGATTTAAAAAAAATTGGTTAACAAATAACATGAATGAAATTTATAATTTATACATATTACACGTGCTTTGTGAACTTGTAGATTCTCAAATTTGTTTTTCTTTTATTAAACATCTTTTAAGATATTTTATTATTATTATTGTTTTTATTAATTTTAATTTATTTTATTTAGAAAAAAATGGTTTATAATATTGTATATGCCATGATACAGGAAAGGAAACTAGATTGCATCGTTTTTCTGGTTCGCCAAAGGTGTTTATTAAAGCTTTTGTGGATTGTATTATTATTATTATGGCAGTTTTTAATTATAAACCATATTTGTACAAATTATTTATTAAAAATAATATATACAAATGGGTCTATAATTAAAAACTGTCATAATAATAATAATACAATCCACAAAAGCTTTAATAAACACCTTTGGCGAACCAGAAAAACTTTGCAATCTAGTTTCCTATCATGGCATATACAATATTTATAAACCATTTTTTTTCTAAATAAAATAAATTAAAATTAATAAAAACAATAATAATAATAAAATATCTTTAAAGATGTTTAATAAAAGAAAAACAAATTTGAGAATCTACAAGTTCACAAAGCACGTGCAATATGTACGGAACATGGAATGGAAAATGATCTATGCAGCTATGGTTGGGATCAGGGAATGCATCAGGGATGCATATTGCTTTCCGAACGAAGGGAAGGGGCTTTGGTGGGCGGGGTCAAGGCGCGACGCTAGCGACAGAGGCGGACTGGCGGAACAACTTTTCAGCTGTCAAATCCTGTGAGTTACAACCCCATGAAAGAAACCTCTTAAAAAAGTATCTATTTGATTAAATAAAAATTTAAATAGGGTAAGAGAAAGTAAAAATAATAAACAAGAAATGGATATTTCAGAAGAATCCAAGGAGCAAAAATATCCCATTCATATAGGTAAATATACTACTAAAAGAAATGTTTTTATGAGAATAGGTGCAGGCGTCATTGACGCCTTATTGCTTGTGAGAGATGGTTATTATGTATAGATCTGCCTTCCAGAGTGAGCCGCTGATGAAGAAGCGCCTTCGAAATATTCGGAGAAAACACTCTTAAAAAGTTATTTTCAAGCCAAGAGCCTAGCCTGCACCTATTCTCATTTATATTACTTGGCACGCCACATCTTTTTGGAAATGTTTTTATTTTTTCAACTTTCTCTTTTAATAATGATATTAATTATATTCAAAATCATATTTTATGTTAAAAGAAACCAAACATTCTAACCACTAGTTAATTTCAAATTGTTAGAATTTTTAATAGAAATAAACAAATTTATCGGAATTGATGCATCATAATCCATGACATGTGTGTGAAACGACACTCAAAACCAAGGATAATTGTCTTAAAAGTATATATTAATATAAATAACCCCCTTGAAGCAAAATTAATTTTATTAATAAGTCAAGGGCTAGAAGGGCAACTTGTTTATTCTTTCAACAATAGGATACAAACAGCCTACTCGACTCACATCACAAATACAACAATATCTCTATTATGGTACGTGTACACTGTAGATTTTTTTTGCTAGATTTGGTCTCGGTAGAGGTATATCTCTACAAATGGACACACCATTGAGAGCACTCTAGCAAGATTTAGTCTAAGATCTAGCGAGATTGACATAAATCTAGCTGGTGTATCAGTGGGCACACCTCCGAGACTTTCTCTCTAGTGATTTCGCCTCTATTTGATTGATTAAATAGAGCAGTTGCTCTAGCTGCTTTTGACAATCTGAATTGAGTGTTTATTTACCTTATTATTTGTTCTATTTTCTTCACTAAACAATCAAAGTCTTTAGGGCACATACCTAAAAGGTTTTTATACAATTTGTCTTTCTAACTTACTTAGCCAAATTATTTCTTTTGTTGCTTCATTTCCTCACAGCTACAATCTCTGCTTCTGTAGTCGAATCCGCTACCATACACTGTCTTTGGCTTAGCCAGGTTATAGCTCCTTGTGCGTTTCAAACGTCGATCTTCCAGTTTTGGTACACCCACCAAAATCAGCATCACTATAACATTCTAATCCTCCCTTTTCTGTTGAGAGATAAACTATTCCAAGATCATTTGTTCCTCTCAAATATCTAAAGACTCTTTTAAGTTTTATTAAATCTTCATTTGTAGGATTCTCAAGGTTTCTTGATAAAATTCCAATACTATATGCCAGGGCCTTATTTCATAAAGGTTGACAATGCGACAATTGTCAAAAATTGACATAAATTGTCAAGCTTACACTATGATAATTATTCTATTGTCAACTGCTAAAAAGCAGTTCAATTACAACGATTGTCAACACGTTTCATAAAAAAATTGTAAGTTAATACAAATTTGTCACCTTTTACTTCCTTCTACCCAGCCTTAGGCTGCTCATTTTTATTTTTTAAGTAATATTCAATCGCTTCGAACTGAATCAGTTTTCGGCCGAAACTTACCGAGCAGAAGCCGAGAAAGTTCCCTAGTTGCTTGAAATTTCTTTTTTCTAAACAGGCTGAATCTTAACAGATCCGAACCCGACAAATTCGGGACCACTGCAAGTTGTTTTAAATTATACTCGAATCCCCAACCGAGAATTCTTTAAGTTGCTTTAATATTTGTTTTAAATATAGGCCTAGTTTTTGAATAAATAAAATATATATAGGTTAATGTCACCTTCATATTTCTTCTATATTTTCGTTATTTTTATATAAATCTGAATCAAATTGTCTTTGTCACCTTTATTTTTGGCTAATAAAAAGAATGGAGAGAGAAAAAAAACGAAAAAGGAAAAAAAATAATCGACATCATATTTAATTCAGGCTTAATTTAATTTGTTATATTTATAAATATTTTAATTAAATATTAAATAAATTAAATATTATATTACCAAATAAACAAAGCATTGTTGCAAATTGGATTATTTTTTTAAATAAGCCTTATAATATAATTTTAATATTATATCCTTTTTAATCAATTCGATGTAAATAAATGTGAATATATTCTAGGTTATACGACACAGCTTTTAGTACCTGTCAGAATTTTTCTACAATTGTCAAACAAAAAAAATTGTCTTGACAATTATCTTTTCAAAAACAAAAAGTGACAAATTATTCGTGACAAATTGTCAAAATTCACCTATCAGCCTAGAAATTTTATGAAACCAAAAAGTGACAAATTGTCATAACAATTTTACAAAAATGTCATTTTTTTACTTGACAATTAAGTCAAGAGCGGATTTTTATGAAACAATTATTCGACAAATTGACAAATTGTCACCTGTCATTGTCAGCTTTATGAAATAGGGTTCTGATTCCAAAGAGAGATAAATTAAATTGTTTCATCTGTCACAGTTCCTTAGCATAAATCTGTGATTATTAGAGCCCGGATGTTGATGCACAATCAAATCTTGAAATATGTATGCATTAATGCACTATAAAATAGCAAAATATGCACAAACAGTAAAAGAATATGCTCCATCATAAATTCGCGTAGCATTTTATATTATATATTTTTATTTTTTTTATATCAATGAACCATTTTCTCTAAATATCTTGATTATAGGAAGGTTTATTTGAATTTTGGCCAAGGTAGTGGTGGCTTATTAAAACAATATATGTTATTTGATGAATTGGCGGATGGATTTAATTAAATATATGTTATATCATTGGCTAGAAATTTTGATGGGGGTTTTCAAGAAAATTTTTTCAAAACTTTGAAAAATTTAAGATTATTTTAGGCATTTATAAAATCAAAATAATATAACACATATTGTTTTAATAAGCCACCCACTACCTTGGCCCAAATACAAATAAATTCTTCTTATATTCAAGATATTTAGAGAAAATGGTACATTGATTATAAAAAAAAATAAAAATATCTCAATATAAAATGCCGACTCATTTATATGGTGGAGCATATTTTTACTGTTTTTTCCTTTTATTGTGCATATTTTGCTATTTTATAGTGCATTAATGCATACATATTTGCAGATTTGATTGAGCATGAACATCCGGGCTCTAATAATCCCAGATTTATGCTAAGGAACTGTGACAGATGGAAACAATTGAATTTATCTCTCTTTAGAATCAGAATTCAAGGCGCATGTATTTATTCTATCCCAATTAGCCCATGGGATAATATTTAGACCCCTAGCACAAGAGGCGGATACTCTACCTACCTACCACTGTTCTATGGCCCAAGGATAAGCAAGAATTTAAAGATAGTTTGAGAAAGGTTGGTTTTTATATAGTATTTTGGAAAATACAGTGATATTTTTCTTCTTCCAATTACTCTTATCTCTTTACTTTTTCAAAGTTTACCTCCAATGTCAAATAATCTTGCATTTCGTTGTGCCTATGTACTATGCGTATTTAAAGAGAGGATATCACCCTCTATTTATCCTTTTTTTTTTTTTTTTTGTTAATCTCCTCCATTTCTCAATGAGTTCTTGTGTTTGTTGCTCTATTTTTTCTGGGCTTGTTTCATTTAATTTCAACAATTGCACCGCTTTATCTGGCTGGTCCATTTCCATTCGGTCATATTACCCTCGCTTTCACCAAACCGTTTTAATCTCACTTGGAAGTCTTCTCTTTTTCACTAGCCCTTTCTATTCTGTTCTAGTAAACTATTCTAGAGGTGGTTAGTAAAGAATGGGACGAATTCTCGGTTAATATTTCTTGTTTATTCGCTCGTGTTTTTGTTACATATTTTTTACAACAATCACTCTTAACAATTACTAATCCAACACACTCACTCCCTGCTTCCTTGACTACTCATACTCTACACTTTCTATAATACATACCTATTTTTTATAAAAAGTATATATATATATATTCGACAATGTTATAAACATGCACAGCTCGGAATGAACCCAATTAAATATTAATTTTTTAAATATTTATATCAATAATTGGATTAAATATTAAAAAATTATATTATTTATAATTAATTAAGACATGCATTGTTAAAACACAATAGTTAATATAGTCACTATTTTCATGGAATTTCTATAATCACGCATACCACAAGCTGTGTGATAAATAAATTAACGAAAAATTTTTCCACTCATTATTTTTATTCTATTTTAATTTTTTTTTTTTTTTAAATAAATAATCAAATTTCAATTTTCTTCAGGTCCCGTCGTTACTTGCCGATCTTGTCAAACAAATTTCATCAATTTATTTTTTCTTTGGAAACATGAAAAAAAAATGTATCCTAAACAACGTTAATTCTCTTGAAAAAGACAAACTTGGACTTCAGAAGAGCAAAAGTAAATATTATTTATTTAAATTTATAAGATTATTAAAAAATAATAATTTATTTAAATATCTTAAAGGTACAAATGAAGTTGAGGAAAATGAAAAAGAAGAGAAAATACAAGAAAAATCCCTTGAATGTGAAATATGCAAGAAGGAATTTAGTAGACCCTATACCCTTAAATGTCATATGCGAATTCATTCAGACGAAAATCCATATCAATGTGGAATATGCAAAAAACACTTTGTTTGTGCCACAAGTTTCAAAAACCATATGCAAATTCATTCAGGTGAAAAACCCTTTGAGTGTGAAATATGCAAGAAGAAATTTTATAATATCTATTACCTTAGAAGTCATATGCTAATTCATTCAGATGAAAATCCATTTCAATGTGAAATATGCAAAAAACACTTTACTCGTGCCACAGGAGTAAAAAAACATATGCGAGTTCATTCAGGTGAAAAGCCCTTTGAATGTGAAATATGTAATAAAGGATTTATTGCGAAATCTTATTTAAAAATTCATTTGAAAACTCATTCAGATGAAAAACAATATAAATGTGATGTATGTCAAAAAGAATTTAGAAAACTCTATACACTCAGATGTCATTTGCGAACTCATTCAGGTGAAAAACCCTATCAATGTGAAATCTGTCAAAGACAGTTTACACAATCTTATGATTTAAAAAAACATTTTCGAATTCATTCTGGTGAAAAACCCTTTCAATGTGAAATATGTCCAAAATTGTTTACTAATAAATCAAATTTATACGTGCATTTGCGAACGCATACAGGCGAAAAGCCCTTTCTTTGTGATATATGCCAAAAAACGTTTACGCGTTCCTCTGATCTTAAAAGCCATTTACGAGTTCATTCGGGTGAAAGGCCATATCACTGTAATATTTGCACAAAACAGTTTTCTAATAAATCGCAATTAAATATCCATTTGAGAACTCATCCACACCAAAAATAATTATAAAAAATAAATGAAATTGTAAAAAAATTTGAAATTATTATTATTTTTTTTTATAGAAATGCGAGCTAAAGTGACAAGTAGCCTTTTATGTGTTTTGCCTCTCGTTTCTTAAAAAAAAAAATTGTTTTCCGTATATTTTCTAAGACGGGATTTGAAACAGCTCAAATAAAGTATTCAAAATTAGTGAAAGACTCGTGAAAGAGCAATATTTCGCTTTTAGAAGCCCAAAGAACAGTGAATGACACCGCTGAAAGAGCGTTTTAAGCAGAGGTGGCAAGTTTTATCCAGCCAAGTACAATACACGGTTTTATACATGGATAAAACTAGGCCGATGTAAAACACTGTAAAAAACCAAGGTATTTCGAATGTCTATTCGAAGTACCTTGTAAAAGACCAACTTCCTAGGAAAAAAAAAAAATAGGTTAAAGCGCATGCGCATCCGAGTTTTATACAGTTTTATCTGCGATATTTGTATAAAACTGCAAAATCATGTAGAGAACCAGAGTTAACAAGCTTAATCCCGCTGTGTATAAAACACGGTTTTATACATGGCTAAAACTGTAAAAAGCAACCTCTGAAAGAAACTGGTTAAAAGATAAATAAATTTTATTTCTTTTCTTGTCGGGTTTGCGCATGCGCACCCGAGTTTTATACAGTTTTATCTGCGATATTTGTATAAAACGCAAATCTGGTTGTAGGCAGAAGCAGACAGTAGGCATTTGTATTCCGACTGTAAAAAGGATAAGTAAATATCCACAATAATTTTTACTTTTTTTTGTACTTTTAAATAAATATTGCTATTTAATAGCTTGTTTTATTATTTTCTTGTTTTTTTTTGTTTCTCTCATGGTATCTAGCCTATATGTATATTTTTATGGTATATTGAAATTTTATATCCAAGTTAGTTACCCAGCGGAGGCTCGAAAAAGGCTCAAAGAGAACAAAAACTTTGACAGAATTTGATTTTGGTGCCAATGTTTAGTTCTAGAATTGTCCACTTGGCTGCGCTGACATTGACCTATATTTTCTTCATAGATTTTCTTCTCTCGCTTCTCTCTTCCATTTTTGCATCATTCGTTTTTTTTATTTTCATTAATTTCAATTCATTCCAATAGATTTGATATTATTAATATATTAAAAAGATGTCAGAAAATAAACAGGACTTCTTGGTTGAAGAAACATCATCGACTCCTGCTCAAGAGAAATTTCCAATTCATATTGGTAATTTTATATTTTTTTTTTTTTAATTCTATCTGACATTTAGAGTCAAATTTTATTTTTTCCAAAACAATCTTACAATTAAAATATGAAAATGAATACTTAGGATGTTTTTATTTTCTGTATAAATATATATATATAAATTTTTCGCATACGAAAAGTAATTATACTAAAACTTTTCTAATAAACTAAACGCTTATTAAAGTGGCAAAGATGTTTAAAGAAAAAATTTTTTTGATTTGCAACTCGATGAATGACTGAAATGTTCTTACTTATACAAATAACAGGAGGGTATATAAGGGCTAGAGGGGCTGAATATATATTTATACTTATACATATATAATCCTATATTTTCATTTGAGCCAATTCTTATGTATAAACAAAAGTAGTAAAAAACTCTGGTGTGACTGGTCGCATAGCACAACCTTCCTCTAACTTCGCTTGTATTCTGTGCTTGTCACACAAGATTTTTTTGTTTCGAGATATATTTAGTTTCCGCCGATATCAAGATGTAAAATTTATAACATTTGTTACCATGGCAGCCATTTCTCCAATCTTTCCTATGAAATGCAAGATTAAAGTGAGCAAAATGAGAATATACATTTTAAAGAGCACTAAAAAATTTTTAATCAAAATTGTTTTGAGAAAACAAAAAAAAAAAAAAAAAAACTGAAAAAGAACTAGTTCTCTTTGGCCGATTTTATTCAAAAGCCCTGGGGGATATATAACTTAAATATGAAATTTCAACTCCCTAGCTCTTTTTGTCTTAAAAAGTGTATAGTAGGATGGTCCTTATTTAGGTCAATTTTACTTTCTCTTACCTCTATATATATGTTAATATATATATAGAGAGAAAGTATTGGATTCATGTCAAAAATTCGATGTCGAGATTTTGATGGATCTTCACGTTTTGAGGTCCCCTGAATCCAAAAAAGTGGTTTTCGCGACATGGTCTGTCTGTGTGTGGGTGGGTGTGTGTGTGTGTGTGGGTGTGTTCAATTTTAAGCATGAAGGAATTGAGCTATGAGGTTGAAATTTTATATTTAAGTTAAACACCCCCGGGACCGGGAAAATAAGCTTTTAATCAAAATCGGCCAAAGAGTACTAGTACTTTACTGATGTACTTTTTCAGTTTTTTTCGATTTTCTCAAAATTTGCTCCAACGATTTTTTTTTAAAATTCAAAAATCAATTATTTTTTAGATCCTCTTTCAAATGTATTTTCTCATTTTGCAATTGAAATCTTCTGAAGACCACTTTACTCTTGTTCTACAAAGAGAAGATAGGAGAAATGGTTGCCATGGTAACAAAATATAAATATTTTCCCATACTTATAAATTTTACATCTGAATTCAAATATTCCCTACTGCCGGTAACTAAATACATGTCGACGCAAAAAATCTGGTGTGACAAGCACAGTACATAACTTTCGATTACCGAAGGTAAGAGAAAGTTGTGTGCTGTGCGCCAGTCACACCAGATTTTTTTTTTTTTAATTTAATAGCAGGTGGTAGGTAGAGTATCCGCCTCTTGTGGGCCGCCTGCGCCGGACCCTCGCCTTCTTTTTTTTTTTTTTTTATCTAATGCTTGGCTTCAAGGCCATACATCTTGGTCGTACAATTGTTTTTTTTCTTTTTTAAATAATTTACAAATTAAAAAGTTCAAAAACAACAATAGTTAGAAAAACACATAGTTATAAACATCACATAGTTAAAAAATACAATTATAAAAAACACATAGATCAAAAATACACATAGTAAAAAACAACACATATTTCATACATACACAGTTCCATTGAATGATTGGAAAGTCCTTAGCTCAATTACTTTTCTTCTTCATTATGAAAAGAAAATTATTATTATTCCATTCCAATCCAGTGCCTACTTGGGGATTTGTTTACATTCATGGAATACACAAATGAAAAGAATACATAAATATTTCTCTATACATTTCCTATGGGAGAAATCGTAACTTTAAGAATTTTTAACTCAAAAAGTTATAGGAATTTCGGGATGAAAATAATTTTCCTGTAATTCCTAGAAGGTCCTCTTTATGCAAATAAAATCCTAAATAGAGCGTTTAACAACGTCGGCCCTGGTTTATTAATAAATCAAGAGTCGCGGGAGCGACTCGTCGCCGAGCATGTGAAAAGCAAAAGAAAGCAAAGAAACTCTTAATACTACCATTTAGTTGATATTCCAATAGATTTCAATGGCCCATTGCATTTAGATGGACGAGTCGCCCCTAGACTATATTATCAAGAATGATTTTAAATCCTTAATAAAAGATAGGGACGTGAAAAAATTTTTTTGAGAAACTTTTCTCTTTCTGGGCGAATATCTCAAAAAGGTTTTAAGATATCGGAGCCAAATTTTTTTATATTAAACTAGAATAAATAAGGATTGTTTTGAGCACAAATTCAAAAAAAAATTCCAGTCCCAAAAAGAATGGCAGAGGCTCAAAGTTGAGATTTTGCCAATTTCGGAAGGTCAAAAGTTAGTCTCTTATTTTTCCTTTTTTTTTTTTTTTTTTTTTTCTTTTTTTTCATTCTTTTCTTCAATTTTCAAATTTTTAGACAAAGCTACAGGTTTCCCTGCTGGACCGATTTGGATGAAATTTAAAATACAAATAGATACTATCAAAAACCCGATACCTTTGATATAAAATTTCATTTTGGATCAAAAGTGACTTTTTGAGAGGTATTCAAAATTTCAAATTTCTCCTATCTTTAACATGGCGAAAAGACAATTTTGACTATTTTGCTCCCTGATGACGTCATTTAGAAACATATCTATTAATATTAGTAATTTTCATCCCTAATGGAATAAAAAATTTTAGGATGGATCCCTTCAGATAGAAATACAATAGATTAACGTGATAAGAAGAAGTGCTACCAACATAACAAAAATAAAAAACCTAAAATTTTATAAAATTTGGCGAAATCCTATGTTTATCGTTTTGAATGGATACCAAACGATGTATTTACATTCTACCAACATAACAAAAATAAAAAACCTAAAATTTTATAAAATTTAGGGAAATCCCATGTTTATCGTTTTGAATGCATACCAAACGATGTATTTACATTCTACCAACATAACAAAAATAAAAAACCTAAAATTTTATAAAATTTAGGGAAATCCTATGTTTATCGTTTTGAATGGATACCAAACGATGTATTTACATCCTACTAACATAACAAAAATAAAAAACCTAAAATTTTATAAAATTTGGTGAAATCCTATGTTTATCGTTTTGAATTAATACCAAACGATGTATTTATTTTTTACTGTTTGGAATGCATATTAAAATATCTATTCATGGGATAACTTAATATTTAATAAACAAAAATTATTAAATAATATTTAAATGCAATATTTCACAAAAAGAAGTGAAATCTCAGCCAAAAACATCGGAGATGCAAAAAGGGGGCGCCTCGCATTATTTTTGCCCAGCGTCGAGGTGAAATCAAAAAAATGCGCCTCGCTTTTCTGATATATATAAAAGCGAGGATATATGAAACAAATAAAATTCTGTAGGGGTTTTATTTAAGTGAAAATATTTCCTCGCTTTTATATAAATCAGAAAAGCGAGGCGCATTTTTTTGATTTCACCTCGACGCTGGGCAAAAATAATGCGAGGCGCCCCTTTTTGCATCTCCGAGTGTTTTTGGCTGAGATAGAAATATAACTAGCTGCTTGCTCATTCTTTCTACCTATTTGAATATCAACACTCAGCTATATACCTCCTTCAATCTATTATACTTTACTATAATAATAATTCTTTTTTCTTTTTAGGTGCCGTATTTCCCTGCACCTTTTGCAAAACAAATTTTATAAATTTATATTTTTTATGGAAACATTGCCTGAAATGTATAAATAAAAATATCCAAGTAGTGGAAACAAATTATTTAAATTTAATCAATCAAAAAGGTAAGAACACAATTAATAATTATTTGCTTAGCTAATTTGCCGGTCCCCAGATAATTAAAGCGTCTTCTAATTCGTATTCCGATCTTAAAAAGCGGGAGAGGGGAGCAAGGAGAGATAGAAGTTGTTCTCGTTCATTCTTCACTGAAAGGGAATGAGGAAAGGCGAGAGGGGAATTGAGAGCTTCTCTTTTTCCTTTCCTCTCTACAATCCAGTCTTCGCATTAATACGTTTTTTAATTTTGTACTCCCCCAGAACCGTCATTCCCCTGGCCATACAACTCTACTGTATTATTATTATTACAATTTCATCTACAGTTCACTGCTTTCAAGAAATTAACGCTAAGAAAAAAAAATCATGATTATATTGTATAAATAAAAATAGAAATTTCATTTTTTATTATAACCGAATAGTTTCATTGCCAGATTTAAAATTGAAAGAAAAAATTTTGTAATTTTATTAAATTTTATATATATAAAACTAAATTCAGTATAAATTTCTTTAAAGAAAAATAATTTAAATTTAAATTGTAAGATTAAAAATTAGTTACATTATATTTTCCGGAGATGGATAACTGAAAAGGTTTCGGGTTTCCCAATGAGCGAGCAGCTAATATTATTTCAGACGAAACAGTGCAAGAAATTTTACAGTCGGAGGTTTACTTTGCTTGAAAAGATGTAGATGCAGATTAATGAAATAAAAGGAAATTTTATTTATCAGGATTTATTTGTGACAAGACGACCAATTGCATGCAAGTAAATTGATTCCGGTTTAAACAACCACCATCAAGTAAATATCATTAATAAGTGAGTTAGACACTCCACATCGGTCATTTTAAAGATAATGTGGCAAAAATAAACAAAAAACTCACCTCTAAATCCTACGTTTCGCGATTATATAATGACATTAATTCACAAAACATTTCAATAATTTCATAAGTGCCTGTATGAATGAAGCATTTGACCCATAATTTTGGGTTGTTCGGGAAGCAATTTCGTTTTTTTTTTTTTGGGAAAATGAAACACAATTTTGGTATAATGAATAAATATTTTATTAAATTATATATTGGCCATTCTGGTCCAACACCTTTTGCCATCTTTCTGGCAGTAACATGATTCCCCGCTCATAAAAGTTTTGGTCCTTGCTGGCAAAAAACTGATTCAGGTGGTTTTTGACATCTTCATTTGAGGTAAAGGTTTTACCATCCAAACAATTTTGCAGGGACCGGAACAAATAATAATCTTAAGGCACCAGATCTGGAGAATACGGTGGATGTTGTAGTATGTCCCATCCAAGCTGTAAAAGCTTTTGGCGAGTGACCAAACTTGTGTGGTGGAACACTACACCCTTCCTGGTTATTCTGGCCTCTTCTGTTTAAGCGCATGCATCATTCAATTTCAAAATGACCGATGTTGAGTCTCTTACTTATTTAATAATGATATTTACCTGATGAAACCAAAGCCAATTTAATGCACTATTTTATTTTATTTCATTAGCCTGCATCTACATCTTTCAAGTAAAGTAAACCTCCGATTCTACCACGGCTGTAATTTTATTTCAATTGATGTGCTAGGGCCGTCGTTTCGGTTACATCCTCAGGGCCAAGCCATTGAACCCCCAAAGGTTATAAAGGAAGGAAATGACTTTGTAGAGCTCAATTGTTGAAATGAAGCCGGAAGCATCCTCAGAGTCCCGAGAAGCTTTTACTAGTTCTTAGGTTATTAATTGTTTTATTGTTTTTTTCAGACGATGAACTAGAAGAAACAAAAACGGAAAGAAAAACTAAAGCAAATAAAAAATATAAGTCGAAAGATGCCAAGAATAAAAGCTTCAAATGCGACGTTTGTTTTAAACGTTTCTTCAAGAAATACCACCTGTCAGAGCATCAAAGAATACACACCGGCGAGAGGCCTTTTCAATGTTTTATTTGTCTCAAGCATTTCAGTCATAAAAAACATCTGAATCGACATCTTTTGATACACACAAAGCAAAAACCGTTCAAATGTGACGTTTGCTTTAAGCAATTTTCTCAGAATTATATGCTGACAGAACATCTACGCACGCATAACAACGAGAAACGTCACAAATGTGAATTGTGCTTTAAACAATTCTCGTATCCGTCGTCATTGAAAGAGCATCAACGAACGCACACGGGCGAGAAACCCTTCCAGTGCGACCTCTGCCCGAAACAGTTCACTCAAAGTTACACGCTCAAGGAACACCAACGAATCCACACCGGCGAGAAACCGTTCAAGTGTGAAGTCTGCTTTAGAGAGTTTTCACAACATTCAAGCCTCACAGTGCATCAACTCAGACACACGGGGCAAAGGCCTTTTAAATGTGAAATTTGTTTTAAACAATTTTATAAAAAATACGATCTAAAATTACACCAACGTATCCACACAGGCGAGAATCCGAAATGTGAAATTTGCTCTAAACAATTCAGTCAACAAAAACATTTAAATAGACATCTCCTTATTCACACTGGCGAGAAACCGTTTCAGTGTGAATTTTGTTCTAAACAATTCACACAAAATTATACACTCAAAGAACATTTGCGCACGCACACGGGCGAGAAACCGTATAAATGTGATATTTGCTGCAAAGAATTCTCTGGCAAATCGAATCTTAATGCACATTTACGCAAACATTCGGACGAGAAGCCATTTAAATGTGATAGATGCTTGAAAAAATTCCCTGATAAATATTCCCTGACAGCACATGCATGTTCCCGTTCTGAAAAGAAACCGTATCAATGTGAAATTTGTTTGAAACAATTTTCGTATCAAGGCAGCCTCAAAAATCATCAGCGCGCTCATTGTCGGGAAAATTTCTATATGTGATACGAAGGCCGGAGGCTCGGGACGGAATCACTCGGCCAACTCCTCTATCCTTCTAACACGGGGTGAGTAATTGCACTTCAATTTCCTAAAGCAGTACGATGCGCTTCTCTTCTTTGAAGATTTCCGAGTTTTATTCAAGTTCGGTTGTCATAGTAATGAACACAAATGAGAAATAAAATACTCTACATATTTATTTTTGCAAATGATACAGTAAGTTTTACGGAATCCGGTTTTTGACGTGACAAGTATAAATAAAAATATCCCGAGTAATTAACTATACCTTTTCAATTTCAATTTGAATCGTTTATTTCAGAAACCACCTAAGAGCGCTTTTTTCAACTTTCGGAAAACTAAAACAAACTGTTTTGCAGTTTAAGTGCTGGTTCCTATACTAGGAGACCTGGCCAAGGTCGAATCTGAACGTGATGATCGTTTTATTGTCAGTAACATTTTAAGAAATCGCAGTCGAGGTCTGTAATCGATTAAGAGAAATAAGAAATGTTACAGTCAGTGGAAGAAGAATAAAAGAAGGAAATTTAAAATCTTTAAGACCAGCTCGGGCCCCAAAACTTCTTTCTCCCTCGCCACAAGAAAGTTCGTCTTTTTTTTGCTCGGGAACATGTCGACTGGACAAGTCTCTTCTCAGATGAAACGAGAATATCATTAAGAGGTCGTTCACCCATAGAAATTAATAATAATAATAGTTAAAGTTAACTTCTGATTGATATTGAAATAATTAATATTGTGCCGGTGAGTGTATATATATATATATCAGAAAAATTATTAACTGATTTTTTCCTTTTCATAAAAAGGTTGGCTTGGAAATCTTCAAAGACCGATTTCCTCGAGTGTCTTTAATAAGTGCATCGTACTGCTTTAGGAAATTGATGTCCAGATACTCGCCTTCAAATCCTATGAGTTTAAAAAGATCGGTGATCGGGTCTCTGCTTAGTGGATAAAGAAAGAAACCCTTAAGCCCAAAATTCTATTATAATTAAAGAGATGCCATTTTTTTTAATTTTCACCTTTTCTACCAATATCTCGTAATTATTATATATACACTCCCCCCCCCCCAAAAAAAAGTGGCGCACTTTGTTTCTTCTTTAAGAAGACCTGTTCTAATCTATTCTAATGATACTGTAATTTATTAAACATTTAATATGAATAAACTTATACATTTCTAAATAACTTTAGCACAAATTCAAAACATTTTAATTAAATTATACAATTTAAATAAAATAAAGAAAAATATGTGTATTTTCAATTTTTGAGACAAATCAACATAATCTCGATTTTGTTGGATATAAATTAAAAATTTTGTTTTTATAAGAATAAATAATTGAAGCTTGCAGCTACTCTCATCTGCCAAGGTCAAGTAGGCGATATGGGAAAATTAAAATTTTTAAATAATTTTAACTTTTTATTAGTATCTTTTTTCAGGTCGAGTGGATTATAATCATCACTTTCGGAAACATAATTCCATCTTCAGGACCTACAAATCATATTATAATATTATATTCACCTGGTGTACATTATTAAAACGATTAGATACAAAGTATTTGATACAAGGAATATTCAGTGCACAGTTAAATTTTTCAAAACGGACAAGCATGTATATATATAATGAAAATTAACATACCTTAAAAAAGACTATCCGAAACATACAATATATAAAACAAATGTCCAAAGATGGCCAGCTTTATAGAATACAAGGGCACAAGTTCTTTCGTATACCTATAAAATTATATGTTTTTCTCTTTTAGTTATATAATTATGTATTCATTTTACTCACATTTTTACCTTAGACTCTTGGCAAATTTTTGAATTACTTGATTTTTGGGCATACTTTTTATGACACACAACGCCATCTTATCGGGAAAAACATGCGTAACACTTTCGGTCCTATTCCGCCTTACCTAAGGCACTCTTCTGGCACGGGTATTCTTTTATAAACATAAAACACACTTCTTGGAAATAAATATTATTTAATTTTGAAATTAACACCCTTTAAATTAGCACCATTTTGCTCTTTGCACTGAGGTTTCGAGAAATGCAAGAGATTTTCGTGCGTCATGCAGTCGAGGACGCACCAGAGTAAGGTGGCAGCAAGTACTAAAATTGTTTCAACAACTTTTGTGGAAAAAAAAAAGAAAACCAAAATTCATAAACTGTTTGAGGAATTTTATATGTTGTGTACATAAATAATATTCCCATTTGGGGGGGATTGAAATTTGAATGTTTTTTATTTTTTTTTTTATAATCACCCGTCATAAAGAAATTTTCAATAAAATGGAATTCGTTCGTCCGTTCCGCATATCTTTTTTCTTTTTAATAGGTATTCAATTCAAGAGAGAGAGAGAAGATTTTATTTAATCTTGTCGAAAATATTTTCGCAATATTAAAAACAATAGCAATTTTTTTTTTTTTTTTTTTTTTTTTTTTTTTTTGGAAGGGTGAGGCGGAGGGGGGAGGGGGGTAAGCATTCCAAAAAGAGCAGAGAGAGAGAGAGAGAGGGTTTAATATCGTCCACCCCTAAGAGAGGAAGAAAAACGATGGGGTTGGGTGCATTCCAAAATCCCAATTCGCGTTTGATGAATTATACCCAGTCGACTGGACCACAGCATCTCTGGGCATCATATCTAAGGCAAAAAATGCATCTCCCTTTAGACTAAAATAGATTTGCTAAATATTAAGGTGATTTGTTGACAATTACAGTTTATTTTCATTTTTTATTGGGAGTTGATGTGGTCCCCGTTTTTAAAATAAATTACTGGAGAAGAGCTTAGTATTCTATAAGGGAGTCTATTTAAGTCAGAACGTGCAAGTCAAGAAAAAAAAATGTTCGCATATTAAACTAAACGTCTCCAAGTATGCGTCCTGGAATCGATTCCGGGATCTCCAGTCAATCACCGACCATACTAATATTAAATTAAATTAAAATTTAGTATACAAGCAAATCGCTTTCAACTGGATTCATTCAGTGGCGTCATTTGGAGAGGGCAGGGGCATCCTCCCCCCAAGGGCTCTGATTTTTATAGAATTTTATATTATTCTTAAATAAAATATTTCAAAATCTATCTACGGGTATATAAACTGTACAAAATTAAACAATTAAATAAAATATCTTTTGGCCAAATTTGAGTGCCTATTTGTAAGTAAATTTTAAGAAAAAAAAAAGTTCGCCCTCCTCAAGAAAAAGTTGAAATGACGCGTTAGGAGGGGGGGAGGGGTCTGGACAAAACCTCACTAATTGTGACATGGGGAACCCGGGGGTTTCTCTAAGTGTGACAACAATTCTAAGTTTTTTTTTTTTTATATAAAAAAAAAACACTTTTTTCCCATTCACACACACACACACACATACACGACAACTTTAAGACTTTTAAGACTTTGACGATATCCGTTATTATTTAAAATATCTACTCTCTTAAAACGAATTAGTAGAATTTTTACTTATTCAAATAGTAGGTAAGAAAATTGCACATCAAATTTAGTCATTTTGAGTAGAATCTACTAATATATTTAGTAAGTTTATTGGTTACTTTTAGATTAGTTATTTTTTACTAATTCAAAATGTGGTTCATTCAATTCCGGCTGTCGTATAGTGAGCGCCACAATTAAATTCCCACCTGGGAGCTAGAGCCTTAAGAATATGGTTTTGTATATGGTATATAATGAAATAATTTCACTGACCGAAAAGGTAAAACGTAAAGAACTGGTACATATGATTTTATTTTACCTTTTCGGTCATTTTCCTTTTTTAAACATTCACACTTTTTTCTCATTCACACTCACACTCACACACACATTCACACAGTCTTTTCGGCAACTAAGGCCATTTAAGACTTTAGACGATAACCGTTGTAATTAATATATTTATTTGGGGTTCAGGCATTTCTATTTAAGCCATCTGGTATCCAAATGGCTTAAATAAAATCATCGGACTGCCTGGGTCCGAACCCGCGACGTTTGGTATAGGAGTGAGGCGCTCTACCTACTACGCCAAACTCGGGGGCTTTTCGGTCATTAAAATTATTTCACTATATACCATAAACTTAAGGCTCTAGCTATCAGGTGGGCACTTAATTGTGGCGCTCACTATAACAAGATAGGTATAAATTTGT
This sequence comes from Euborellia annulipes, assembly GCA_023213315.1. Classification (NCBI taxonomy): domain Eukaryota; kingdom Metazoa; phylum Arthropoda; class Insecta; order Dermaptera; family Anisolabididae; genus Euborellia; species Euborellia annulipes. Next base: position 24,242 of record JAKCPI010015480.1, read on the forward strand.
ACGAAGCAAATATATTTTATTATTGACAAATCCTGGTTCAATTACTTATATGCTTTGCATTATGTGTATTCAAGCCGAAACGTCTTATACTGAGAGTTTTATTGAACCTAGAACATTCCAATTTTGGCTGATATTCGCGCATTATTAAATCGCGCCTGTGCAGGATTCTCAACCTGTTTATAGAGCATATTAGGCTCAACAGATTGTCCTGCCATAAGTCTATAAAGTTAGGAGTGTTGTTCGAGCTCCGAATCGACAGAGAGTCCTCAAGAAAATCGTGACATTGGAGCATTAAGGTTTTCTCTCTGCCAGAGTTCCTCCCTGTCGATCACCACAAAGTAGTTACTCAGTAGAGACCGCCATTATTAAGATGAAATAGCCGTTTGTGGCAGATGTCTAGAATTCTACACATCAGTTTTAACGTTCTTTTGAACACCAAAGTGATAATTCTATCCCGCTGGGATTCTTTCCTTACAATATTGGAAAAAAAAGATTTAGTTCCTACATTATCATCCGAAACACATAAATATACATAGTTTTGATGAGGAGGTTTGACTGTACAATTCCAAAGGCCTTCCTCCAGAAGGGCGTGCTTAATAAATATTTTTTCTTTCTTCCTTATCTCCTCTCCTCTTAAGAGAAGAGTGAAGAATTAATTATAGTTATAAGAAAGAGAGAAAGAACATCCGTTTGCAATTTATCAAAATGTAGCATCTTCATGTTCTTCTTCTCTTCTCTTGTTGTTGTTGTTGTTTAGGATAACAACTAATTATCAATTTCCTTTTTATCTTTTAATGATTCTTTTAAAAAATAAAATGAATGAAAATAACTGACGGTGAGATGATATAACTTTCATTTAGAGAGGGAGGGTATTTTGGGTCAATTTTTGCGGGCGTTTCTTCCTGATTTATTTGAATATTTCTCCCTTCACTGTTCTAATCTGTTGAACTATTTTTTTTTTTAATATTGATAGTTAGCTATTATGATTTTTTTTTTTCTATTTCAATGTCACATTCTAACACACAATTAAATAATAATGAAGGCGCGAGCGCGCGCGCTTTGACAGACAGACTGACACCCGAAACCTATGATTATGCAAAAGAGATTTATTATAATCATTTTCTGATTAATTTTCTATTTTTTTTTTTATTATTAAATAAATAAGAGAAATAAAAATTTGATTCTTTGACATTTCAAATATTAGAAAGGGATTTTTATGAGCGAAAACGAGATCTCTTAAAAAATAGAGGTCTCAAGTATGACACAAGACTCTCTTATAACTAAACCCTGGATTCCTATGCACAATTGGATATTCGTACTAGCTCTATGTTCCAATTTTATATTGCATATTTAATGAATACTGCATAATTATTGTAAATTGAAGTTGGTAGTTTCTTTTTGGTCAATCAAAATGGTAATTGAGACTACAAATAAAACGAAATTTCTTAAAAAAAAAATTATGTTTTTTTTTTTATTTCAGAGCATTGGTTGACAAGTTTCCACTTGTTTCGGCACAATGAGCCGTCTTCAGAGTCAATTTAACTACAAATATATAATTACATATAGTTTTTGGTTATTATATTGAAATACCTCTTCATGAATTATCTTAAAATAGAGAAAGGGAAACAAACAAAAAACCTACAATCTGAAAATACAGACCAATGCTGAAGCTAAGGTAAAATAAAGAATTACAAAACAATTTGTTAAAATTATTCTAAGGCCTCAATTTATTATCGAAGTTTTTTAATTTAAATATATGAGTTGTCCATTTCCAAAATCGTCTAGTTGCATCGGGATCAAATTTTCAGTATACGAGAAAAACTTGTATTTTATTATAGCCTAAACTCAAGAGTTTTTTTTTTTTTTTTTTTTTTTTTAAACACTCACACTTTTTTCCATTCACACAGTCTTCTCGACAACTTAGGCCATATAAGACTTTTTACGATAACCGTTATTATATAAATATATTTATTGGGGTCCAGGCATTCTTATTTAAGCCATTTGGTATCCAAATGGCTTAAATAAAATCGTCGGACTGCCTGGGGTCCGAACCCGCGATGTTTGGTATACGAGGTTAGCACGCTAACCCCTACACCACGCCCCGAGGGCAACTCAAGAGTTAATTTATGAATGTTATGTTTATAAAATCTGTAAATAAATTACGAACACAATTTACAAGGTCTTAGGTCCGTATTTTTTTCTATATAGCAGTAATAAACTGTTTTAATATTCAACTAGGCACTTTTGGAAAAGTTTTTTGTATTTATCAAGTTTTGGAATTGTACCTTTTGCAATTAACGAGTTTTGCCACTGTAAATGCAACTGGAAATGTTTGAAACAAAATATTCCGAGAAATTAATTGTTGGAATTTATCTTAAAAATACAACATAAGGCATCAGTCTACATTGAGCGACAGTGCAGTTAAAACCCCAGTTAAAATGCGTACAAAACGAAAGAGCTATTCCGTCGAGTACAAAAAAGGGAATCGTGGAAGACTCCAGGGGTGTAAATCTTGTAGCATTGTACTTTTACTTTTGCCCTCCCCCCGAAAATAAGCTCCTAGCGCGTATTTTGGACCAAAAAAGAAAGTAAGACAGTGTCTTGTTTTCGGAAAAAGTCGGTATCAACCAACATAGCAAAACAAAAAAAGAAAATTCCATAAAAATAGCTGGTTAGCCAACAATAATCATTATTAAAGAGTGTAGAAATAGAGGTCTGCACTATAAAAATGTCCCCCAGTTTTCCAAAATATACAATTTTGAGGAAGGTTGCAACTAGTGGGTGAAAGTCGCCATCTTAGACGTTAGCAACCAAGTAGTTTTGGAAGAGTATCTGAGTTTGCAACAAGACAGTTTTGGAAATGCAACTAGGCCCGGTTTGAATTTGTACTCGATTTTCAGTATTTGTTTTAAATAGGATATAGAAACTTTTTTCACTGGAAAACTATTTTCAAATGTGTATTTCAGTTGTGTCAACAACATGCAATTAAAATCTCAACTTTTCAAATTTTGTCAATTAGGCACTTTTGGAAATGGACGACTCATATACTGGTCTACACAAAAAAAACTTTGAATATAGACAGGGGCGCCGGAACGAATTTGAATCAGGGGGGGGGCAAAAATTTTTTTTTAGAAAATTAAAATAATTTAATATGTTTAAATAGTATAAAACAAAAACAAATCTACTATAAAACTTTAAAAATTTTAAATAAAATCACAATTTTAATAAAATTAAAATATTAAAAAATTTGGTAGTGAATTTATCAAAAATTTTTGGAAAAAATTTGGAAAAAAATGAATTTCTTACTCTTTTAACTTTTTTTAATTTAGATGATTTTATTTTTCAAAAGTAAAAATATATCATTTTTAAAAATGAATGAAATAAAAAAGAAATTTTGCCCCCCCCTCTGCCCCCCCCTGTAGGATGCCAGGGGGGGCAATGTACCCTTGCCCCCCCCCAGTTCCGGCGCCTATGAATATAGAATATTTTAATCATTTTGCATAATAATTACATTTATTTGACAAAGAATGCAAATAATTTGTATTATAATAATAACAACGACAACTCTATCTCCAAATGGGATACTGTATATTAATTTTTGTGCGTATTAATTTTAATTTTAATTCTAGATCTCTTTTTATATTCTTTGTAGTTTCTCTTTTTTTTTTTTTGTTCTTTTGAATTTCAATTAATTTAAATGACATCATCATCATCATCACCTTGCATCTGTTAGAAATTTAATCATTCACGGTTACATTTTGTAAATGATAATTGTATAATAATTAATTATATCCCCTCCCTCCCCTGTGTCTGTATAAAGAGAGGGAGAAGACAACTAGGCCTATAATAGTTAATTACTTTGTAGCCTAATTATAATAGTAATTTCATATTCAGGGAGTTAATGTTCACAATTCACTTACACCGACTAAACTATTCGACAAATGAAGTGTGTTACATACACTTCGTTTTATTTTTAATTAATTTAATATTATCTTAACGATATTGTAATTTATTTAACATTTAAAATCGGAATCTTTTTTTTTTTTGCGTTTCACTTCAATGGCCGATTTTTTTTATATAAATTCTAACTGGAAATGACAACAGTAATAGTAAAGAACAAAAAAAAAATTAAATCAAAGATAAGTTTAATTGAAATATTAATAAAATCTATTTAATATCCATTTATTTATTTATTATGCATTTTATTTATATTTAATTATACGTAGGGTACTTTGAAATTTATTTTATCTTTATAAGTTTATAAAATTTATTTAAAAAAAAAAAAATTAATAATCCTATAAAATTATTATTTAAATATATTACTTTCTCTTACCTCTATATATGTTAATATATATGGAGAGAAAGTATTGGATTCATGTCAAAAATTCGATGTTGAGATTTTGATGGATATACACGTTTTGAGGCCCCCTGAATCAAAAAAGTGGTTTTCTCGACATGGTCTGTCTGTGAACAAAATCTCTCAAGAACGAAAAGAGCTAGTAGGTTGAAATTTTATATTTAAGTTAGGCACACCCCTGGGTCGTAACTCGAAATTTTTTATCAAAATCAACCAAAGAATACTAGTACTTTACTGATGTACTTTTTCAGTTTCTTTCGATTTACCCAAAATTCTCTCCAACGATTTTGATTAAAATTCAAAAATCAACTATTTTTTAGATCTTCGTGTAAGCTCGAGATTTCCTTGTCGAAATTTGGAGCAGATGGTGGTAGTAAAAGACAAATTTTTGGTTTTGCTTTTATTCGGGAAACTTAATTATGGCCGATCAATGTGTGCTACAGTGAATTTGTTTCGGTTCCAAAAGAACCATTTTCAAGACCTGAAAGTGAAAATACATTTCGTTGTTACATGCAAAATTACAATAGATGGACAGGAATTACACAAAGTATTGACAATAGATTATTGGAAAAACAAACATATATATAATACAGTTTTTGTCTTTTATTACCACCTACAGTGGACCATCTGCTCCAAATATCGACAAGGAAATCTCGAGCTTACACGAAGATATGTCTTGTCTAGTTTTCGGTTTTAAATCAATTATTTTTTAGATGTTGTTTAAAATGTATTATATATTCTCAGACTGCCTTTGAAATCTTTTTGAAGCACACTTTCAGTGGCGTCATTTGGGGGGGCAGGGGCGTTGTGCCCCCCAAGGGCTCTGATTTTTATAAAATTTTATATTATTCTAAATAAAATGCTCCAAAATACACCTACGAGTATACAAACTGTACAAAATTAAACAAATAATTAAATTAAAAATGTTTTGGCTAAATTTGGGTACCCATTTGTAAGTAAATTTTAAGAAAAAAAAAATATTTGCCCCCCAAGGAAAAATTTGCCCCCCCCCCCCAAGAAAAAGTTGAAATGACGCCACTGCACACTTTATAAGAAAGATGGAGAAATGGACGTCTTGGTAATAAAATATAAATATTTTCCCATGTTTATAGTGCAGGGTTGGTGCAGGGGTTAGCGTGGTAACTTTGTATATCAAAAGTCGCGGGTTCGGACCCCAGGCAGTCAGATGATTTTATTTAAGCCATTTGGATACCAAATAAATATTAATAAATAACAACGGTTATCGTCAAGGTCTTGAATGGCCTAAGTTGCCGTAAAGACTGTGTGAGTGTGTGCGTGAGTGTGAGTGTGAATGAGAAAAAAATCAGTTTAGCAGGTTGAATAAGTCCTCTGTCTTAAGAGGTATAATTATGTTGAATATACGGTTAGAAAGAATGATTTTTCAGCTAAAGATTTCACCATTTATTTTTTTCCGCGCTGCGGTAAATTTTTTAAATATCTTCAAAAACTAAAAAAAAAGCCGAAATTTTCCGATATAAACGACCTTGACGGATTAATAGCTAACAGAAAAATACTTGAATCTGTTGTAACAGCAGGAGATAGAAAAAAGCTTTTCCCCGTCCCCCCCCCTTTCTGGTTGTTGGTCGTTGATAGCCCCTGCGGGTCCCTTTTAGGGCTCCCCCCCCTCCCTCTCCCTTTTTCGCTGGTTGTTAATTGGTGCACGTAATTCAGCACCAGTGTTCCCCGTTCGTTCACTGATTGGTTAAATTCTGCTACTATTTAACGCCCTTCTGGGCACTCCTCTCTCTGATGAATTAATTTCCTATAAGAGGGCTGGCTGGCTAGCCAACAACATGACGACGATGCCTGCAGGGCAGCCAACCCAATTCAAAAGAATAGAAATCAGAATTTTTATTTATAATAGGTGAATGAATGAATTGAACAAAAAAAAAAATTTATTAAATTCCTTTTGACAAAATCTAACCAATTGGAAATTAAAGAGTTTTTAAGCATCTAAAGGGCTCTTGGGAAGATTTAATAAAAAAAACGTTAACAACAAAAGTCAGATTAATTAAAGGAGAACTTCATTTTTAATAATAAATAGAAAAAATGAGGCACTCTTGGGAATCGAACCAACTTGCTTTCGATTCATTTCAACACTTCATTTTAAAATTTCTACAAACAGTGAAGAGAGATATCCACGAGAAAAGATAGAAATACGAATTATTAGGGGGGGGTAACGATACCACATATCGATTGAAAAGTATCGATAGTTAATCGTATCGGTTAATTTTTTCTTACGATTAAAGCAAAAAAGACCAGTGATATTATATTTGGACCGTTTATTTTGAAAGTGGTGTTAGTCCATTTAAAAAAAAAAAAAAAGTGAGATATCACATAATTTGTCTTGTTAATTTTAATGTAAATTTTTTATGTATAAATATTAAGTGGTAAATTTATTAAAAAATCCCCATGATTTATAGAGTTGGAATTTGGTCGGTAAAAGAAATTGCGTAGTCAGTGATTGTGATAGTGGTGTAAGTCCAATTTGAGGCAGGTGTCATAGCAGATGTTTGTCTGTCAGTAGCCACAGGATTGTTATTATTATGTAATAAATCAATGTAGAAAAGAGAATAAATTCATTTTTACATGAAATGAAATGAGAGAATTTCGTTTCAACAAAAATCTTCAAAACGCAATCAAAAAACAGATAAGAAGAAACACTAATGGAGAAAATGTAAATTGGTTGCAAATATTGATATATTGGATGAGATTTCTCAAAAGTGCACCGTACACTATTTTGTATAAAACATCGATGAAGAACAAAGAATTTAAAATTGTAAATTTATTACCAACATGTCCTGGAAGAAGGTAAAATTTGAAAAAATCGCCCTGGCGCCTTTGTACCTACATGTACCAAGATGCCAGGCCTAGTACTTATGAAAAATATAAAGATATCAAGCAGTTATTAGCTTATATGCCTCCGGTGCATAATGAATATTTCAAAACACTGCCAGATGCAGAGCATAAGTAAATTCTATGAATATCTTGGAGTTTTATCAATGTAATTAACGTCTAAAATTATAAATACTATTTCTATTTTATATCGTGTCATTATTTGTAAACAAAATTGCATTAATATGAAGTAAATTTGAAGTGATAGTTGATTTTTCAAAATTGAAATTCAACAATTTTTACAATTGTTTTGGTATAAGTCTATTTGTTGCCTGTAATTATATATTAGCATAGTCAAATTCACCTAAAACGAATTTAATTAACCACATTACTTATTGAAAAATCAGTAGAAACATTGCCAGACTTCATATCATTTGCCTAGATTTTTTAAATTAACAGATATGCTAACCTTTCATTTTCTTGAAACAATAGAAAATTTACGCATGTTTTTCCCGATAAGGCGTGTGTCTTAAAAATTAAGCAAAAAAAAAAAAAACACCTAGTGCGAAAATTTGCCAAGAGAAGTCCTCTTTAAGATTTCATTTCGAAATTATAGGAAGTTGCCAAAACAGATCATGAAAGACAGAATGATGGACATTAGCGAATCATATACAGTATTTAGACTGTAATGCTTTTTTATGGCGGGTTCATTTCGGATAAACTGCCAAAAAAAAAAATTTATATATGGAATAAAATGGAAAATAAAAAGGTCGACGTTTTGAGCGATCTTACGCCCTTCCTCGGGACCTCAGAACAATTATTTATTAGATTAAAAAGTTTTTTTTTTTTTTTTTTTGTTTATCTTCTATCGATGTCAAAAAATGACCATCTGTAATATTTAATTTATACTAAAATGTAACACTTTTTAGCCGATATCTGTATATCATTAGAAATTAAAAGAAAAAACACAAAAAAAAAAAAAAGGAAAAATATTTTTCTTATTTATCTAATAATTATTGTGACCACAACTCCCGAGGAAGAGCGTGGAAGACGTTCGAAACGTCAACAGCAAAATTTAACCTTTTTATTTTTTCTTCGCTTACTCCATCCCATATATTCAATATTCAATGCCAGTAGGATTTTATTTCTTTTTATACCTGCACAAGTAAGAAAAACGTTGCCTATATATATTTTTAATATTAATATCTATTCATTAAATATTATTTTTATTGATTGAAATTGAATTTTACACTCGCCCTGTGAATATTGAATGACGACCAAGAATTACCCGTGCTAAGACTGTAATTTAATAGATACACTATCAAATTAGAGGTTCCAGCTAGTCTATTGTTTTCCAATAAATAATAGAGGCTATCGTTAACCTCAATCAAAGAATAATTAACGAAAAAAAGGCGTAATTTTTTATAATTAATATAATTATTACGTATTTATCCAACAGAATATTAATTAATCTGTGATTTTGCAATTTTATTGTTAACTAATAATTAAATAAATAACGAAATTTTAATCAACTAAATAAATATATGGCCTTAATTTCAAAAAGAGAGAGAGAGAGAGAGAGAGAGAGAGAGAGAGCATGTGATATAAATTCAATTTAAAACATCGCAAATGCATTCAATTAATTATTTTTTATTTATATAATATGTTTTGATATCCCCTCTCATTTTTGGAGGGAATTGATTAAATGTTAATTATAATAATATTTTCTAAACTTTTTTCTATATTGTTGGTACCCTTGAGGTTAATATCTATATGTATATATATAATTCTCTAATATCCGTTGGTCTGTCTGTCTGTCACGATTTGTTTCTCAAAAAAATTCGTGATATAGGAAAGCATTGGGTTCTAGCTCACCTTATGAAAAATTAATTAATTAATTAATTTTAATTATTAAATAATTAAGTCTCTCAAATTAAAAATAATAAATATTAATATATAATTAAATTTTTATTAATTTTTAACTTTACCCACCAACCATAGGTTGGACAGGTAAAGTTAATGTAATCGTAAAAAAAAATCGAAATTTTTCTGAAGCTGCCAAAATGCGTTTTGAGGTCCCCTGAATCCATTTAAGTAGTTTTTGGAATGATGTCTGTGTGTGTGTGTGTGGTATATTTTTTTTCGTCAACGAAGACTCAAAAACTATTCATCCAATTGTTTTGAAATTTTGCACACATAAACTAGAGGTAAACTGAAGCGTGTCAAGAAAATTTCTTTAAAAGTTGAATGGTACAATTGTAGGCTATATAAAGTTTTCTAGTCATTAAATGGTAACAAAATATTTTTTTTTTTTTTTTTTTTGAAACATTCACACTTTTTTCTCATTCACACTCACACTCACACACACATTCACACTGTCTTTTCGGCAGCTCAGGCCATATAAGACATTTACGATAACCGTTATTTATGAATTTATATATATTAGGGTCCAGGCATTTTTATTTAAGCCATCTGGTATCCAGATGGCTTAAATAAAATCATCGGACTGCCTGGGGTCCGAACCCGCGACGTTTGGATATGAGGTTAGCACGCTAACCTCTACACCACGCCCCGTGGGCTAACAAAATATAAAAAAAATTTAATTACTATATTCCAATTCAGTGCCTGCTTGAGGATTTGTGTACATTCATAGAGTACAGAAATATGCCTATACATTTCCTATGGGATAAATCGTAACTTTAGGAATTAATAACTCAAAAATTTATAGGAATTTCGGGACGAATATAATTTTCTTGTAATCCCTAGAATGTTCTCTTTAAGCATAAAAAATTTTGTTCAAAATTCCAACAGGAAGATTTGGTCAAACAGAGCGTGACAGACAGACAGACAGACGGGCATTAGCGAATTATATATAAGGATATTCAAATTTTCTTCAGCCATTAGTGTCAGGCCTGACACGTTAAGGGTACTCTAGGGAGTAACTTTCATAGAAATAATAAATGAGATGGGCCTTCCTCAGGAGAAGGCACTTGGATGATTTTTTGCCATGAGATGGATTTGAACTCGAGTTGTCTTCAACTCAGGATTATAAGCTTAACTGCTTTATCCGCTCGGATAATCCCATATTCAAAGTTTATATTAAAATAAAAGGGATACCACTCTGTAATAATAACAATAATAATACTAATTTGACTTTTGTTTTAAATACGGTATGTCGCCTCAAAGATCTTGACTTTCCTCCTGACACTTTTGAATATCCTATCATATAAATAAAATCGTTGGAATAATTGTATTGTCGTAGGAAGTTGTTTGTTAGTTTTTGATTACAATAGAAAAGTGGAGTCGCTGCTCTTTTTTTTTTTTTTTTTTTTTTATTTATGTGTTGATGTGTTTAGGTGTTAATAAATAATGTTTGATGTCATTCAATCATCTCTCCTCTTTCGCTCTCTTCAATATTATTAATTGATCAAGGTTTTGCCCTCTTCTTCTTTTTCTCGATTGAGCAGAAGAAGAAGAAGGGGAGGGGAAGGGTTAATTCCCATCTCCGGAGGCAGAGGCCAATTACCGGATACCGGCCGGCTACCGCCCGTCTCTCCACATCCATCCAGTCTATAATTAATACATAAATAAAAATAAATAAAGCTAGGCTAATAATTATAAGGGTGCTTGCTTGCTTGCTTTCTTTATCATTAAATATCTTGAAACAAGTTGACAACTTGACTGACGTCTTCTCAATTTCCAAAAATATTATTATAATATTTATTTTATCTTATTTTTCAATCAGAGAGGAGAATTGGGCATATTTCGGAGTGTTCGTCCCTCTGTCTGTCTGTCTATCAGGCTCAGATTCTCCGTGGAATCTACTACATGTTGACACAAAAAATCTGGTGTGACAAGCACATAATACAGCTTACGATTGCCTAAGGTAAGAGAAAGTTGTGTGCTGTGCGACCAATCACACCAGATTTTCTGAAGGAATATACTGAAGCCAATTGTGAGAAAAATAAAAAAAAATTGAAAAAATATATCGAGAGTTCTTTCGTTATTGAGTTATTTAATTTAATCCACACTTTTTGATATTTCAGTTGAAATTCATTCAAATGATCGTGAAAATGACGTCAAATTCGAGCTAAAGGGAATCGCCTCCTTTTAATGGCAATTTCAAGAAAAGCAATAAAACGGGCATTTAAAAGCAATAAAATCTCTTTCAGAGAAATTTACATAAACATTATGTTTTGATATTTTAACTGGAATCGATCTTCTTGAAATTTAAGATTTTTTCACAATAAATTAAATTGATTTCAAGTGAAATATCAAAACATGTGGGTTAATGGGAATTACTCAAAAACGAAAAAACTCTCGGTACTCAAATTTTATACTTGAGCCAAGTACCTATGTCGCAAGTATTTCGAGAAATTTAAATCACATCAGCCAAAGGGTACTAGTACTTTACTGATGTATTTTTTCAGATTTCTCAAAATTCGCTCTAACGATTTTGATTTAAATTCAAAAATCATTTATTTTTTAGATAATCTTTAAAAAAGTAGTCTTCTAAATTTTTCTATTTTGTGACATCAAGAATATTGATGGAAATAATAGTAAGAAAAATTAACCAACCAATTTTTTTATAAATTGATTCATTGCTTTGATTTTGTGGGTTTTAGGAAGACTAAAGAATTTTTTATGAATGACTATCAAAGTAAAAGCGAGACCCTTTAAATTAATTGACCCAATTAATTTAAACATGTAACAAAAGGCAAAATAAAATAAAATAGGCAACGAAGTAGCAAAACTTTCCCGCAACTATCCAATTAAGAGCGGGAAAGTTTTGCAACTTGGTTGCCTATTTTTATAATTGATGATAGCACGTGGGATGTTTTTTTTTTTTACATCTTCTGACAAATTAAAGGATTTCTTCTTTTTCTAAACAGTGTATTATAATTAGTACTTATTTATTTATTTTTGTTACGGATATGACTCACTCTGATTGAACACCCTCGCTCTCTAAGCTCTCTTATTTATTATTAATTATAAAAGAATGTCAACTATTTTCTAATTTCACATCCCGCTTTCATTTCATTTTATTTTTAAAAGTACATATAATTTAAATGACATTATCAATCAGAGGGATCTTGGAGAGAGAGAGAGAGAGAGAGAGAGAGAGAGAGAGAGAGAGAGAGAGAGAGAGAGATGATTAAACATAGACACGTGTGTGCAAAATGCAATTAAATTAACAACCAACGAATGTTTCTGAATTTTCAAATTCCATAACAAAAGAGAAAGCTTTTTTTTTCTTATAAATTAATAAATAAGCCGGATTTTGAATGATTGATAAATAAATTAGAAAATTTTTGAGATATTGATTTCAACATGGCGTATGGAAAGTTTCTCTACTTTTATATTGATCGGGGCCTATATTTTTGTAGATTGTAATCTCCTCGAGATTTTGATAACGTTTTAAAGACAGACAGACGTCTCTGAATTTTGGAATTTTTTCTGTGGGTTTATTCACTCGATAACTTAAAAACAAGTATTTTTTTTTTTAATTTAAGGCATCCGAGGTTATTATCCCTATTTATTTGATCTTTGGCACCAGAAGCTAATGCTCTGAGCCATAGGTCACGGGCTTAAAAACGAGTTAGATCGATGGAATTTCTCTCATTGAAATTTGAGATTTGTATCAACTTTTGGAATAAATCCGTCAACCAGATGGGGTATTTTACCCAACCAAATTTTTCAATTTTTTGACATATTAAAATTATTCGTTTTTTACTTTCCCTTACATATATATATATATATATATATATATATATATATATATGAGAGAGAGAGAAGTATTGTATTCATGTACAGTGAGGGACAATATTAAGTCCCACCCATGAGTTTTTAATTGTGATTATTTCATTCTTTTTAAAAAAAAATATTATATATTTTTTAATGGAAACTTTCATGGTTCAAACCCAGAAATTGATCGAATAAAGATTTTAATTTTCTTTTATAAAAACAATGAAATAATCACAAGATGAAAACGCATGGATGAGACTTAATATTGACCCTTACTGTACATGAATACAATACTTTCTCTCTCTCTCTCTCTCTCTCTCTCTCTCTCTCTATATATATATATATATATATATATATATATATATATATATATATATATATGTCGTAGACAGATCGTGAAATTAGACAGTTCATGAACTGTCTAGACATTTCATGAACTGCAGCCAGATCGTGTAATGGTCAAACAGTTACATGATCTGGCTAAAAATTTTAGACAGTTCATGAAATGCAATTGGGCCTTAGACAGATCGTGTAATGCTCGAGAATTACATGAAATGTCTAAATTTTTTAGGCAGTTCATGAACTGCCTAACAGCAGTTTTGCCGATCGTGTACTGTTTGTAATTTAATGCAATAAATCTAAAAAAAAAATTTATTTTTTCTAAAATCAAAAAAAGGGCTTCTATAAGTTGTAGACATTTTAAATCGCTTTAATTTAAAAAAAATTGAGGTGATAGCTTCAAATTTGTGGCCGCTGGAATCTCCCAAAATTAGAACCCGGAGACGCGCACCTTAACTCAAGATTTACAAAGTGAGGAAGATTTGGAAAATTTAGTAATCGATAATAATAATAATATTGAAAAAAATTGACTTTTTTCGAGATCTTTATTTGCTTTACAAACAGTACACGATCGGCAAAACTGCTGTTAGGCAGTTCATGAACTGCCTAAAAAATTTAGACATTTCATGTAATTCTCGAGCATTACACGATCTGTCTAAGGCCCAATTGCATTTCATGAACTGTCTAAAATTTTTAGCCAGATCATGTAACTGTTTGACCATTACACGATCTGGCTGCAGTTCATGAAATGTCTAGACAGTTCATGAACTGTTATTTTTAACGCGACACCCTGTACCCCACGTTTCGAGGTCCCCTGAATACAAAAAAGTTTTTTTTTTTTTCGATTTTCTCAAAATTTGTTCCAAGGATTTTTTTTTTTAAATTCAAAAATCAACTATTTTTTAGATGCTCTTTAAGGTGGAATTCCGAGCAACGCGACAGAGCGGCAGCGTCAATAGCGTCACTGCAGCCGCGGCACTGCCGTGACGTCATTGCCGCTCTGGCGGCAGTGACACTGCCCCGTTGTTCTCGATCGGCCGCTGCCGGAGCGTTGTCATAACAAAACAATAAACAAAATGGCGGACTTCAACGAAAATGAAGATGAAATATTGATAGGATTAACATTTTTTAGTTAAGGACAATAGGTCGCGTTTGTTTACTGACGCCGACATCGGAAGCCACAAGCGCGACACTGTCGCGGCTGCAGTGACGCTATTGACGCTGCCGCTCTGTCGCGTTGCTCGGAATTCCACCTTTAAAATGTATATTCTCATTTTGCCGTTGAAATCTTTCGAAGACCACTTTATTCTTGTTCTTCATAGGAAAGATAGGAGAAATGGTTGCCATGGTAACAGAATTTCTTTCTATTAGATTTTTTTTTTTTTTTTTTTTTTTTCAAAAAAACATTCACACTTTTTTCTCATTCACACTCACACTCATACACACATTCACACAGTCTTTTCGGCAACTCCGGCCATTTAAGACCATTTAGATATCTCCTCTCTCTCTCACACAAAATTATCTTCTCTATCTTTCTTCTCGTTTTAAATTCACTTTCCGCCCATTGGGCCAATGTTAATTTCTTATAGGGATTTGTATGTTAATCTCGATTCAAAAGGGAACTTTTTACGCATTTTTTTTTTTTTTTTAATTCTTTATTTCTCGGCTGTAGCACGAAGCTTTTTACGCATTTAAAATTTTTTTTTTCCAAATCTTATGAAATTTTTTATTTATTTAAGAACTTTCTCTTACCGAAGGGGTAAGAGAAAGTTGTGTGCTGTGCGCCAGCCACAACAGATTTTTTTCTTTAAAATTCCTTTCTTTTTTTATTAGATTAAAAAAAATTAAATAAACACTTGTTTTCATTAAATTGTAGAGAGCGTTTGTCCGCCATCAATCAGTAACAAATAATTAATAACAAATTTAATAAATAAAAAAGAAAAAATGGTCGTTAATAACCAAAAAATAACTGATCGGATAGCCGATACAAAATTATAATTCCCTATTCATTATTATTATTATTATTTTTTTGTTGTTGTTGTGAATAGAGTTGAGATGCGAGGCGGGGTGAGAAGGGCAATTACGCGACAGGAGGTGGTCCAGATGGCCTCTCAGTCAGTCACCCTAATTATGACACCCCAGGGGGGATGTTTGTCAGGGTGACATTCGATGCCCAAAGGGCAAATAGGAGACTCCCTTTCCCTTTCGCAGATGGAGTTACTCACTTTTTAGGAGAGGCAAATCGTTGATGAAGGCGCCGCCGTCGTCTACCGTTGTATTCTATAACAACAACAACAAAAAAAAGATATAAGAATAATCTTGTATCAGGTCGATTTAAAAAATTTTAAAATCTACAAATGGGCGTTAAAAAGTAATGTAAAAACAATCAAAGTTAAAAAATGATATTCTCTAAACAAAGTTTTAACAGCGACGCGTTTTAACGTCGTGACGTTAACATGTTGCTTTTATTTCAAAACTATCAAAATTATAACCTTACTTTTTAGGTTAAGGATGCAATTTTTATTTTAAATACGGCGTTAAAATATTAAAGGCACCCTCTAGACATGGCATTAATTTTTAACACTATTTACTAAATGTTTTTGTATACAGAATAGCTATTTGAGGCAAGGAAGTGTTAAAATGAACGTTTTTGCTTAGAGAATAGACCTGACATAGAGAGACTAAAGAGCAATTAAACAACAACCAGGGTTGGACAAAATCCTTTAAAAAAATATTAGCGATACGATTCGATTTAGAAAAAGGATCGAACGAGGAGAGCAGCCAGCAGAAATAAAAAAAAAAACATATTATTTCGCCAACGTTTCGGAAGCGCGTCACTCCCATCTTCAGAACAAAATGATTGTCGAGATGCAAAATTTTATAATGTATTCAAAAACGCCGATTATTAACAAAAGGCACGTTAAGCAAAATAACAATTGTATGATGTAGCCTATTAATTAAGATTTTTTAACAAGTCTGTGAGTGTTTTTTATTGATGAGGCCAAACATCCCATGGCCCCCGGGAACCCAGGATCTCCGCCTTTCCGGGGCATAGGCGTGCACAGGCCACCGGACCCTCGACCTGCACCAATAAAACTAAAAAAACGAAAAATATTTAGCTATTAATTAAGATTTTAGGGTGTGTAACAGCTCCAAATGCCGACCAAGTTAGATTGATATACATTATAAAATTTCCCATTTGCGACAATTATTTCGTCCTGAAGATGGGAGCGACGCGCTTCCGAAACGTCGACGAAATAATATAAAATGTTGGGTAGCGAGGATGCAGCCAAAGAGGTTTTGGACCAAAGAAAAACACCAACTCCAATTAAGACGTTTCGGCGAAAGTTTTATTTTGCCATCTTCAAATAAAACTTTCGCCGAAACGTCTCAATTGGAGTTGGTGTTTTTCTTGGTCCAAAATCTCTTGGCTGCATCCTCGCTACCCAACATTGCAATATCTACAGCCACTAACTCAACCACTGTGGAAATAATATAAAAGTGTTTTCATTTCTGCTGGCTGCTTTCCTCAGAGTTTTTTTTTATTCAATCATCACCATCGCCATTTATATTCTTCATCATAGAAAACGGATCGTTGTTCCGAACATTTCCTAGTCACTTCAACTTTTTCTTGCGGGGGGAGCAAACATTTTTTTTTCTTAAAATTTCCTTGCAAATAGTGTACTCAAATTTGTCTAAAAGATATTTAATTTAATTGTTTAATTTTGTACAGTTTGTATACTTTTTGAAATATTTTATTTAGAATAATATAAAATTTTATAAAAATCAGAGCCCTTTGGGGGGGGGGCAAATGCCCCCTCTTGCCCTCCAAATGATGCCACTCAAATCCAGATCTGCGATCCGAAAATCCGATCTGGACTTGATTTTTAGGCGTTTAGATGAATCACACATTCACTAGTGGTCCTTGGGCGTTTCCGCCTATCTCCACCCAATTTAGATGAATGAAAAGGATATACAATAGGTTTATTAAAAAGTACAAAATTTTAAAAGATTGACAATCCTTTGATCTGCTGATTCTTCGAAAAAGATTAACGATCCGATCCTAGATGCAGAAAGCAAAAAGGATTCCGATTCAGATCCGAAAATCCAGGATCTCGATCCTGCCCATCTCTGACATCAACTAACTGCACTTTCTTTTCTTACTTGTTAGTTAAATACCCCAAGTACAAGCAAAGCAATCCTTATAGAAACAAACACTTACTACGCACAGTAGTTAATTTAAATAATACATACCGTACTATCTATCAAAAGATATTTGCTATCTCTCTCTTTTTATCTTATTTGCATTTGAATACACGATATTTAAATTTCTCTCTCTCTATTTGATTTATGTTTTCTTATTATTATTTAATTTTTCATATCCTATATTAAATGAACTCAACTCTTTGAATTAATTTATGCTTGATTACATCTGGCTTATCATATTTTAAAAGTCATATAATTCCCTCTCTTTTTTTTTTTGCGAAGGCCAATGCGAGAAAAAAAAAACTTTGTTTCGAATAAGGAGTAATCGATTTGGAATAAAATTCTTTGTAACATAGAAGGTTTCGACTCTTTTGAGTCAACTTCACAAGTGATTTCTCAATTAATATTTAATTTTAAAAAATGAATCAAATTTGGAGGGATGAAAAGGAATATTTTAGCCATAACATTTCTTCAGAAGGTCTAGAGAAGTGAAAAGTTAAAAACATTAACGTTTGGATCCAAGGGGGGGGATATGGGGGAGGGTTTCTCCCTTAAAGTGCAAAAAAATCATTAAAAATCATCGATTTTTTCTGATTTTTTCACAATTTTTCACTGATTTTCTACTTATTCCAGCTGACAGACCCACCTCACCCTTCCTTAAACATCCCTCAACTAAAAAAAAATATATAGGACAAAGCGGGTGGGGTGTGTGGGGTGTTCCGAAGCCCTTACAAGAAGATGGAAGATTCACAGCTCAGTTGGTCAAATTGGCAAATACGCGGCTAACTTTCATTTTTTGGGCTGATCTTTACAAATTTAAAGTTAAATATACGGATTCTTCTATGTCCTTCAATATTTCCATATTTTATCTAAAGGGGTAGAAATTACTTCGTGTCAAAGTTTGAATAAAATTATAATCTAATAATATTAATAGTATTCATTATGATTGGAGATGACTAGTGAGTAGGCCTAATTATGTACATGTATATTCAGGAGATGATAACAAGGCAGCCAAAGAAAAAAAAAAAAAAAACAACAAAATTTCAAATTTCTCTGTCGCTTCTCTGTCATCTCATGAATTTAATAGTTTTCAGATTTTGAAAAGCCAATTCCCCCTCTCGACCCCAATTTACCCGAAACATTCTGCTATAGGGACTTTAATTTATTATAATATATTAGTTTATTGCTGAATTATAATAACAAGCTCTTGTTGTTGTTGTTGTAGTTTGTATGTTAGTTTAGTTTTTAACTTTGCCCACCAACCATAGGTTGGATCAAATATTATATGATCATCATACTATAATATAAAGCGCTAGTGGCTGTCTTCTGGTTCCTGTGCCTAGCAGGACGCTGATTGGACAGAATAAAAGGAAGTTGAGTCAAAGAGGGGAAATTCAAAACTAAGTCAGAGAGGGAAATTTGATGCATTTGCTCGCCGAAGGCAGGCTTTTCCACTTGTATTTAATAAAAGACTTGTTTCCATTCAAATTGTAAAAATTACAACGCTTGATGTACAGTGAGGGTCAATATTAAATCTCACACATACGTTTTCTACTTGTGATTATTTTATTGTTTTTATAAAAGAAAATGAAAATCTTTATTGGAAATTTTCTAGGTTTGACTAGGGATGAAACGATACCACTGAGGTGATCGATACTTTTACTCGATACTGGTATCGGTCGCAAAGTATCGAGTACCTACTCCGTATAGATTGAAAAGTATCGATACTTACTCGTATCGGTCAATTTTTTCGTACAATTAAAGATAAGCAAAAACTTCGCAGCCAGGAGATTAAAGAAAAAATCTTTTATTTTAATTTCTATTTGCTGACGTTTTCGGTCGCCAATCACGGCCTTCATCATCAGAGATCTCCGAGTAGCAAGTATAAGATAATATTTTTGTACATATCAAAGTAAAAATAAATTGTATATTTTTAATTGCAATGAATATTAAATACCTAAGATCGTGTATAATTGACAATACTTGCGCTGTTAAAGGTCGTGATTGGAGACCGAAACGTCGGCAAATAGAAAATTAAATAAAAGTTTTAATTTAATCTCCTGGCTTTCCAAAGTCCCTGCGAATCTTGATTATATCTCCACAGCCATAAAACATCAAGTTCTTGGAGAAAAAAAAAAAACAATTACGATTAAGAAAAAATTTCAGTTTTAGAGGTGCTACCCAAAATAATAATTTTTCAAGATGTTTCCCTGTTGAACACGCAAATAATAAAAATTAAAATACAGTAGTACAAACCATTCCACTTATTTCTATTGTAAATAAGAACAAATGTACGTAAATGTTCTTCCTACCGAATTAATTATCGCATACGTGGACCGAGTATCGATACGAGTATTTTTTGACCGATACTTACTTGGTACTCGATTCCAAAGTATCGATTCCAAAAGTACTTGGTATCGAAAGAAAAGTATCGAGTAAGTACTTGTATTTACTCGTATCGTATTCATCCCCTAGGTTTGACCCATCAAAGTTTACATTAAAAAAATATATAATATTTTTAAAAAAATGAAATAATCACAAGTAGAAAACGCATGGGTGGGACTTAATATTGTCCCTCACTGTACACTCAAACCGAGACAAGTCTTATTAATTATAGCAACTGCGAAAATATCAAAGAACCCAAAAGATTGCCATAAATGAAAGAAATTAAGACTTTCAGTGATTTCAAGTTCACATTCTATCCAAAAAATATTTTTTCCAAGTAAAATTTCAATTTTAATTATCCATTAAATAAAATAGCAAAGTAATGCATAGGAATGGACCCTCTCTTTCTCTTTCTCTTTCTTTTTAATTCAATTCAATTAAACAAGCAAAAATATTATTATAATGATTTTAATCATCATCCTCCTCTGAGGTTAGCGGTTCTCTTTTCATCAAAAGAGACCTGTAGGCAGGCCTGCCTGCCTATGTGCACTTGACATGGCTGCTCCCTTTTTTTTTTATTAACGGTTCACATGTTGCGTTTTCTGTCATCACGCTTATATTCAAATTAGAATTCAACAAAATTCAATCACTTTGATTACATACATACGATCGCAAAAATTGGAAAAATATTTAAAAATTAACAGCCAAATAGTTCAGCACTCTTGCAAAAGATGGCAGGCTGAGTCAGTCGGCATTATCAGGATCACTTATAAGGCTATATTTATATATTTATATGCTCTTATAAATGATATGCAATAGGCTATATAAGCGATATAATAATATTTATAAACTATTTCTTACAGTGGCCTAGCGAGCCAGGGGGCACAATACCTTTTTAGCGCCCCGCCCCCCATTCAAAAACCATATAATATTATTCTGTAAAATATACAAAATATTATATTATACTGGCACTAAATTTAAAATATATTTTCCAGAAATCAATTATAATAAAATAAAATTTATCCAGCAATTTTTGTTTTGAAGACCATTTGATGCCCCTTTGTGAGTAGCGCCCACAGGGCATGGTGACCCCCTTGCCCCCCTCGCTACGTCATTGATTTCTTATTAAAAGATCAACAAAAATCAAATAAATACATGAGTTTAAAGATAGCCCTACCATTCTGCCATCTGTTGGCAAATTTGCGTAATAGTTGGGCTTTTTGGATAAATTTTTAAGTCCTCTATTGCCACATGCGAAACAAATTGCTTCGCGTTTGCCCTTTTGGGTCGATTTTTTCAGATAGCAGGACGTGTTCTTTATTCTTTAAATTTTGATTATTCATAGCTATTTAAGCTGACTTCGTTAAGTGCTTTCGATATCTAGCGATATTTCCGCACAGGACATATTTTATTATTACTACAACTGTATTAAAATATCCATATTAGGGCATGTTATAATAAATGTTTCCTTTAGAATTAAAAAAAATAATTAAAGAATTACATTTTCTCTCTCTGTTTCTATTTATTATTCATGGACACTAAAATGAATGAAATTTTAAAGTGATAAAGAAGAAATCCGGCTTTATTTTATTTTTTTTTTAAACTAAAAGGCATCCATATAAGTTTTATGGTAGAAAAAGAATCCTGTTTTGAAATTTGCTTAAATTTTTAATTAATAATATGTAGATTTCATTTATTGCTTGCTCTCTTCTTAATCTTGCCTCTCGTTTTACGTCTTTCTTTCTTTCTTTCGCCGAATTGGGGAGGGGTGGAGGGGACTTCGCGCAACGCAAATGAAAAATGTCATCATACACAAGAAAAGAACTTTTGTATTTACAAATATTTGAATGATTTTAACGTCTGTTTGTGGTCAAAAATGGATCTGGAGTCTTATTATTATTATTATTAAGTGAGGGCTTTAGGGGATAGATATACCAGTGTGATTAATAAATAGTAAGTAAATAAATTACAAAGGAAATTCTACGTGTTTCATCCCCTGCAAAGTAAATCCCCTTCGGGGCCAAGAAGAAAGACGCGATTGGCGTCCGGAAACGTCGACCAAAAGAAATTAAAAATAGTTTTTTCTTCTCCTTGCTGAAAATCTACCTTCCTTAAGATGAAATATTTAGTTTTGAAGAACTTTTTTCATTCATTCTAAAAAAATTCACTGCCGGAGGGCCTGACAAAGGAGAAGAGCAACAATCGTTGCGATTAAGCGATATCGGAGGCTCAAATTGGTGACGCCGAACAATCAGCGTGTGGAACGTCTCCCGGTAGCCATCGGTAGATTGTATTCAAAAGTATGTAAATAAATAAATACGAC
>JAKCPI010015481.1:0-12909 GCA_023213315.1 Euborellia annulipes
AATTGGGATTAAACACATAATCAAATTGAGAATTTACAATTTTTTTTCTTTCTTTAACACCCACTTTTTTCACATGCATTCGGACTTGATAGACATAAATATACGAGGGTGGATCAAATATAAACCGGAATTTTTTTTTCAATTTTATTGAATTAATACAAAACCCTCACCTCATTTTCCACGTAGTCTCCTGCATTTCCAACACATTTTTGCCATCGATTTGGCAACTTTTTGAAGCCGTAATTGTAGAATGAAGGAGGACGTGTGGCCAGCCAGATGCGCAAGAACTCCTCTACCGCTGCATTGTCATCAAACCGCTTTTCTCCCAGGTCTTTTTTCAGTGGCCCAAACAAATGGTAATTACAGGGTGACAAATCTGGGCCATAAGGAGGATATTCCAGAGGTGTCCAATGCATTTGGGTCAGTTTTTTCTTGTGTCAACCGAGCAATGTGTGGTCTTGGGTTGTCATGCAGCAAAAATCACATTCCGGATTGGTTTCCCGCGGCGCTTGTTGCCATATTCTGCTTTTGTTTCGTCCAAAAGCTGGCAGTAGTATTCTGCATTCAGTGTTCGGCGATATGAAGGGAAATCAACTAGCAAAACTCCCAAGGGAGAGGTCACAATTCGATTCAGAAAATCATCTCCTTCCTCCTCTTAGCGGTAGAGGAGTTCTTGCGCATCTGGCTAGCCACACGTCCTCCTTCATTCTACAATGACAGCATCAAAAAGTTGCCAAATCAATGGCAAAAGTCTGTTGGAAATGCAGGAGACTACGTGGAAAAATGAGGTGAGGGTTTTGTATTAATTCAATAAAATTGTAAAAAAAAAATTCCAGTTTATATTTGATCCACCCTCGTATATATATTTTGAGTAGGTCATATATATTTAATTTGTTAATGGGTCAAACGTCCCATGACCCCCGGAGACTTGCATATATAAGGGATGTGAGAAATTTTTGGTGTTGATCGAGGGTCCGGTGGCCTGGTGCAAAGCACTCGGATGCCTCGGAAATGCTGGAGATCCTGGAATTAATCCCAGGGACCATCGAACGTTTGGGTACATACTGGCAGATGTGTTAAATAAAAAAAATGGAAATAAAAACAAAATTAAAGTAAATATTAAAAATTATTATTTTTATTTATATATATATATATAGCCGAAACGACTCTCTCTTGAACTTCCGCTCTTCGGCCAGAAGCTAATGAATTTGTACGAAGCAAAGCAAGAATTTAAATTAAATTTAAAGGGGGGGGCTGCCAAGAGAGCTAAGAGCACCTCATAATCTTGTATGGGTGGCCCCGAGAAACAAGCTGGTTAAATGCCCCCGATTTCGCAAAAGAGTAATTAAAAATAAATGTAAAAATGTTAATTCCTAATTTGATTTTGTTTCGTCCCAATTTGAATTTGAAAAGGTGTAGAAAACAAGTCCTTCATATTTTTTAGAATGTGATATCTAGATAAAAATCCCCCAAATCTACAAGATAAAATATTGTGCTTTTCTCGACCCTCACTAATATAAAAATGAGCGTCAACGTGTTAAATAAAAAAATAAGAGAAAGTTTGTTACTGGCTTGAAACGAAGAGAAAGAAAGTGCACATAATAGTTGTTGTAACATACATGAGTGTTATTTGGTCACCAAAACATCCTGGGAAAGTTGATATAAACAATTTTAGTTCGGAATCGTTATTCTAAAATTAAGAAACTCAGATCGAAAGCCAAAAACCGATATTTTTGACTCCTAATTCGACTAAAATGCCCGGACCGATAATTTTTTAACATATACACTCACCGGCACAATTAACCGCCCACCAAATTTTTCTTATTAATTTCGAAATTTATCAGCTTAAAGTATATATCAAATGACTTTTAAATGTTTCTTCTATGTAAAAAATTAATATTAAATAAATATTATATTACAAATAAATAAAAATTTATTATGTAATCGCTATTCTCGAAAATTTCGTCAAAATTTTTAAATCATATACAATCTCGTTGTTAGCTGAATCCTTTGATTAAGCGATTTAATAATTTAAAAAAATTATAAATTAATAAAAAAATTTATTAATTATGTTGAGTAAAAACTGTGCAGAGCACGTAAAGAAAAAACACAACTAGTTTAGGCAAGCAGGAACGTATTTTATTTGTTTTAAATTAAAGAGAGCAACATAAACAAATATTAATAACGATATTATTTACATTTTTTAACCCATTATTAAACATGCATTGTTGGGTAATATAAATTAAATTAGTCACAACAACATGCACACATGCATACCACCACAACAAATTATGCCATTAAGTGCAACTGATGTGCCACGGGCAGTAGCTCTTATCGATGAAGGTTTTCCTCAACGATATGTGGAAAGTGTACTTCGTGTTCCGCGATGCTATTAGGCGGTTTCGGGAGATACTAGGAGACCTGGCCAAGGTCGAAAGAGGTGTACCTCTGAACGTGATGATCGTTTTATTGGCAGTAACATTTTAAGAAATCGCAGTCGAGGTCTGTAATCGATTAAGAGAAATAAGAAATGTTACAGTCAGTGGAAGAAGAATAAAAGAAGGAAATTTAAAATCTTTAAGACCAGCTCGGGCCCCAAAACTTCTTTCTCCCTCGCCACAAGAAAGATCGTCTTTTTTTTGCTCGGGAACATCTCGACTGGACAAGTCTCTTCTCAGATTAAACGAGAATATCATTAAGAGGTCGTTCACCCATAGAAATTAATAATAATAATAGTTAAAGTTAACTTCTGATTGATATTGAAATAATTAATATTGTGCCGGTGAGTGTATATATATATATCAGAAAAATTATTAACTGATTTTTTCCTTTTCATAAAAAGGTTGGCTTGGAAATCTTCAAAGACCGATTTCCTCGAGTGTCTTTAATAAGTGCATCGTACTGCTTTAGGAAATTGATGTCCAGATACTCGCCTTCAAATCCTATGAGTTTAAAAAGATCGGTGATCGGGTCTCTGCTTAGTGGATAAAGAAAGAAACCCTTTAGCCCAAAATTCTATTATAATTAAAGAGATGCCATTTTTTTTTAATTTTCACCTTTTCTACCAATATATCGTAATTATTATATATATAAATGGAGATCTATATTCATTTTGTGTGCATCCGAATATTTTCTCCATCTTTTTTTTTTTTTTTCATTTAATGGTTAACTCTGCTTTTGTTTTTATTGTTAATTTATAAAACAAGACATGTCATCTTGACATAACAACTGTCAAAAGACAAAATAGTGTTTAAATATTAAATAAATAAAAGAACTTTAAAATAATTTAAGAATCTTAATTTCTATTTAAATTTTTGATATTTTCTCTATTTCATTTTAATTTAAGAAATAGATTTATTTTATTTTAAATTGTAATAATATTAATAAAATTAAATATATATATATCTATATCAATGTTTATTTTAATTATTAACATGAAAAATATAACTAAATTTGGATGTTATTGCTCAGGGGCCCACATCTTGTGGGCAGAGTTGGCAAATTTTATCCCGCCGAGTATAATACACGGTTTTATACATGTATAAAACTATCGCGGATAAAACTAGGCCGATGTATAAAAGATATAAAACTGTAAAAAACCAACCCCCCCCCTGAAAAAACAGCTTAAAAGCTTTTCATATTTTATAATGTTCTAAAGCATTGACGATGTTGTTTGCTTTTTATTTAGTGAATAATATAATCAAAATGTTAATAATTGAAAAATGAAATTTTATTTGAACTTCCTTTCTCGTCGGGTTTGCGCATGCGCATCCAAGTTTTATACGTTTAATACGTTTTATACAAGTTTTATCCGCAATTTTTGTATAAAACTGCAAAATCGTGTATAAAACATAACTCTGCTTGTGGGTACGTGAATGGCGACCACGATCCACCCGAGCTGGGACTGGCAGTGCTATTCTTTACTTGTCAGTCCCTTCCTTCTATATCTTCAACAGACGTCAGACCATGCGTCGGGCCGGCCTGTTCTATTTCTTCCAGTCCCAAAAACACCCATTTCGCCGACCCCGCAACGGGCAAAGAAAGAAGAAGAGGAAATGAGGGGGCTCTGGCCCCTCGGAGCTCAATTTTTGTGTATGTGTCCGCTGCAAAAAATTCTATTATATGGGCGTATTACGCCCGTGCCTCTACCATTTACCCCATAATATTGAAAAAGACTCCAAAAGGAGAACCGAAACGTCGAGTAAATTTCAACATCCATCTCGATTTAAACCCTGTGATATCTTTCCTACTTCCAAACTTTAAATTTTACAATAAACCACATTAAAAAAAATAAATTTTTTTTTTTTTAAAATAAATAAATAAAATTATTTTAATTTATTTTTTTTTTTTTTTTTTTTTTTTTCCATTGAAAAGGCAAGCGAATGTCGCATCGCTTTCATGTCCAGGGGGGGGGGGGACAAGTCAATGGTCCTTTGGCAGTTTTTATCACAGAGTATATATATAATTTTATGATAAATTTTTATCTTTTACATTAAAATTCAAATAGCGTAGAATCACCCATATATATATATATATATATATATCCGATATAATCGATGGATGTTGTATTCTCTCAGAGCTCCAATCATCCCATTTGAATGAATCGACAAGTTCTTTGGTCGAAATCACATCTAAAATTAAAAAAAAATACCAACAATTAATAAACTGTTAAATAAATATAATAAAGATTTAAAATTATGAGTGATAAAATATATTTCAAAATAGAGAATTTAGGAAAGATTCAATGAATGTTTGAAATGGCACTAAAAAAACTTCAAAAATTATAAAAATACTTAAAATGTTATTTAGAAAAAAGATAAATATAAAATAAGATTAATGTTTTAAAATAAATCACTCTTAACCAGTGGCTGTCTTGGAAAAATTAAATAAATAATCGCCTGTTGGGCAGATAACCTCTTCTACGTATGCAATTCTATATAAAGCAGGAATAAAATTTAAAAAACAAACTCTGCCTGTTTTCTACTATTAAAAATGGTAAGTAAACACCCTTTTTTAGGGGAGGATATATAAAAATTTAATAAAATAAAAGGGATATGCTTACTTGGGTTCTGAGAAGCAGTTAATTCATTTTACTTTCTCTGAGCCTATATATGAAATATATAGGAGAGAAAGTATTGCGATCATGTCAAAAATTCGATGTCGAGATTTTGATGGATATACATGTTTTGAGGTCCCCTGAGTCCAAAAAAGTGGGTCCCGCAAATTGGTCTGTGTGTGTGTGATGTATGTATGTATGTGTGTGTGTGTGTCTGTATGTGTGGACAGATTTTTAGCATGAAGGAATTGAGCTACCGGATTGAAATTTTATATTTAACTTAGGTACCTTCCCACACGCTCAAAATAAGCTTTTGAACAAAATCGGCCAAAAAGTACTAGTACTTTACTGATGTACTTTTTCAGTTTTTTTCGATTTTCTCAAAATTCCCTCCAAGGATTTTTTTTTAAAATTCAAAAATCAATTATTTTTTAGATGCTCTTTAAAATGTATATTCTCATTTTGCCGTTGAAATCTTCTGAAGACCACTTTACTCTTGTTCTTCATAGGAAAGATAGAAATGGTTGCCATGGTAACGGAATTTAAATCTTTTTCTTTTTATTAGATTAAAAATCAATTATTATTTAAATTCCCATTTATTTTTTTTTTTTTATTTCTGTTTTAATTGTTTCAAAGAAAACATATATATATATCTCTCCCACTTGCAAACATTATCGTCTCTCTCTACTCTTTTTAAATTCCCTTTCCACCTTATCTTCGCATAGGAACAATGTTAATTTCCTATAGGGATTTGTATGTTAATTTCGATTCAAAAGGGGGGTCCCCTTTGGAACTTTTTACGCATTTAAAATTTTTTTTTTCCAATTCTTATGAAATTTTGTATTTATTTACGATTCTATATTGTGTATAAAATGTCCAAATATGAGATTAAAATTTTGAAAAATAACCATAGTTTATTTGAAGCAGTCAACATTTAAAATGCAAGTTTGAAACTAAGGTGCTATCGGAAACTAAATATATCTCGACACAAAAAATCTGGTGTGACCAGCACAGTGCGCAACTTTCTCTTACCGAAGGGTAAGAGAAAGTTGTGTGCTGTGCGCCAGTCACACCAGATTTTTTTATTTTTCTTTAATTCTGATTTTATTTATTTATATCAAAATTCTTTATTAACAAGTCAGCGTGTGGAACGCCCCCTTGGTACTAATTTTGGTAAATTATTTAAATAAAATTAATAACCTCTGTAGCCGAAAAGGGTAAAAAAAAAAAAAAAAAAATTTACAACAATGTGTGATTGTCATTGTTACCAATTTCAAGCCCTTGCCCCCGGGTTTGGCGTAGTAGGTCATAGAAGGATCATAGAAGAAGAGTATCTGCACTATCTCTCTTCTACAGGTATTACCATGGTCAATGCTCTGCCGAATTAAAATCAATTATCCCACCCAATGCAACATATTCACGGAACACAAGAGAGGCATCTTCCCAGCATCCCTATGCTGTTCAGATCACGACTAACAGAACAAATCAATTTCATTCTTCCTTTGTCCCCATGACCTCCCGTGATTGGAACAAGCTCCCTGCGTCTATCTTCCCCAAAACCTACAATCTTCAGACTTTCAAGTCTAACCTCAACAGGCATCTTCTCAGTTCCCGCAGTTGAGTTTCCCCTTTATGCTTCTCCTTTTGTTTTTATTTTCTTCCTGGCTGCATGTGACTATTGGTCATTATAGGTCTTCGGACCTTATGCACCCATTCCAAAAAAAAAAAAAAAAGGTAGCGTGCCTACCTCCTATACCAAGCGTCGCGGGTTCGGACCCCAGGCAGTCCGATGATTTTATTTAAGCCATTTGGATACCAGATGGTTTAAATAGAAATGCCTGAACCCCAAATTGATATATTAATTACAACGGTTATCGTCAAAGTCTTAAATAAATAACATGAAGTGAGCACCTCTATTGTTGAAAAATAAAGTAAACAATCTTATTTATTATACCAAATTATGACAATTAAAATCGGTATGTATCAAGTTTTTAAGGTTGATAAATAAATAGAAGGGAGAAATGATTTTTTAAAATAAATGTCCGGGTTAGCGCGAACGCAGACCCGACTACCAAAAATTACGCGCCCGAGTTGCCCACATTTGGGGCAATCGCACGGGTCAACCCGTCCGAAGTGCAATGGACAGGTCTCTCCATGAGGGAACCACCTTCGTGATCATGGTAACCCCTGCGCCAGGTAAGTATGCTCTCTTTTTCTCTCTCCCAACTATTTATACCCCAACTCCTTTCATTTCACTCACAATCTGTAATCAACCTTTTAATTTAAATAAAAAAATTTCTTCTACAATTTATGATGGATATTTAAATAAAAAACTATTTAAAAGAATTAATTCTATCATTTTAGTGTTTTAAAATATTGATTTATTAAATAATAATTATAATATATCAAATAAATATTTTTTATCTTTATTCAAACTGTAAGCAACGCCATCTCTTGAGTAAACTACCAACTACGAAGATGAGGAGCTTTTTGTGGTGAATTTTAAATGGATTATTTATTAAAATTAAAAATCTGATGTGACTGATCGCACAGCACACAACTTTCTCTTACCCTTCAGCAAGAGAAAGTTGTGTACTGTGCTTGTCACACCAGATTTTTTTGTGTCGATATACAGGGTGTCCGGTAAAGAATGGATAACCTTGAAATGTCTTATAGTATAACTTATGGCCGTTCAGAAAAAATTGAAACAAAATATATCATAAGTAGTACCTAAGATATGATTTTTTTAAAAGAAAGGTCTAATTTTTTTACCTTGTTTTAGCCCCCGAGTTTGGCGTAGTATGTAGCGCGCCTCCCTCCTATACCAAACGTCGCGGGTTCGGACCCAGACAGTCCGATGATTTTATTTAAGCCATCTGGATACCAGATGGCTTAAATAGAAATGCCTGAACCCATAATAGATAATATTATATTACAACGGATATCGTCTAAAGTCTTAAATGGCCTAAGTTGCCGAAAAGACTGTGTGAATGTGTGTGTGAGTGTGAGTGTGAATGAGAAAAAAGTGTGAATGTTTTTTATACGTTACCTTGTTTTACTTTTATGAACACTACGATCAGAAATGAATGGATTCCATCGGTTTGTTGTTATTTTATTATTATACACGAACTATGCTAATAGATAAACAGTGAATAGTATGACTAGCTATTGCACTTTTTTATTAAAAAATTAGCAAATTAATTAATTTTAGAAAGACAGTAGGGTACATTGTTTAAAAAATAAATTTTGCAAAGTTTTTCTAAAATTAATTAATTTGCTAATTTTTTAATAAAAAAGTGCAATAGCTAGTCATACTATTCACTGTTTATCTATTAGCATAGTTCGTGTATAATAATAAAATAACAACAAACCGATGGAATCCATTCATTTCTGATCGTAGTGTTCATAAAAGTAAAACAAGGTAAAAAAATTAGACCTTTCTTTTAAAAAAATCATATCTTAGGTACTACTTATGATATATTTTGTTTCAATTTTTTCTGAACGGCCATAAGTTATACTATAAGACATTTCAAGGTTATCCATTCTTTACCGGACACCCTGTATATTTAGTTTCCGTCAGTAGGGTACATGTGAATTTAAAAATGTAAAATTTATAAACGTGGGAAAATATTTAAATTCCGTTACCATGGCAACCATTTCTCCTATCTTTCCTATGAAGAACAAGAGTAAAGTGGTCTTCAGAAGATTTCAACGGCAAAATGAGAATATACATTTTAAAGAGCATCTAAAAAATAGTTGATTTTTGAATTTTAATCAAAATCGTTAGAGCGAATTTTGAGAAAATCGAAAAAAACTGAAAAAGTACATCAGTAAAGTACTAGTACTTTTTGGCCGATTTTGATTAAAAGCTTATTTTGTCGGTCCCGGGGGGTGTTTAACTTAAATATAAAATTTCAGCCTCATAGCTCAATTCCTTCATGCTTAAAATTGAACACACACAGACAGACAGACAGACCATGTCGCGAAAACCACTTTTTTGGATTCAGGGGACCTCAAAACGTAAAGATCCATCAAAATCTCGACATCGAATTTTTGACATGAATCCAATACTTTCTCTCTATATATATATTACATATATACATAGGTAAGAGAAAGTAAAAAAATTGAGAAATAGAACGGGAGTGGAAGTATTGATTGCAGATATTAAACAAAATTAATTGGTTCAAAAAATGGATGGTAACGAAATATTGAGTAAATATTTGTTTATTATTAATAAAAAAAAAGAAAGGAAAATAAAACTCGCTGGGTTTATTAAAATTTCTAAAAAAAAATTGAGTAGGCTATATTATTCCGTTGTTGTAGCAATTAGGGAGAATCTCAAATTAGTGCATACTCTCTTAAAACGAATTAGTAGAATTTTTACTTATTCAAACAGTAGGTAAGAAAATTACACCAAATTTAGTCATTTTGAGTAGAATCTACTAATATATTTAGTAAATTTATTGGTTACTTTTAGATTAGTTATTTTTTACTAATTCAAAAAGTAGTTCATTCAATTCCCGCTGTCTGAGAAGCCAACATGGCCGACCAGCTGTTTGATCGGTTCCTTAATAAAGACATTTTTGGCAATATAAGGCGTTATTTAAGTAATAATAATACAAATAAATAATAATATTGAGATAACTTGTATTTTTTGTTAAAAATTGCAGGAAATATATGTTAAGTCATAACAAATAGATTCCAAATTTTTTTTAATTAATAAGATATTATTTTTTAAATAGTCAATTAAGAAATATTTTTACTTAAAATTTAATAAATATATTTCTTGCTATAACGATAATTAGTTTTATTAAGTTTATTTAGAAATAAATTGCTGGGAAGGAATATAGTAACTTTCAAGTAAAAAGCATTGTTAACATCAGCGACATACTTTTTTTTTTTTTTTTTTTAAACATTCACACTTTTTTCTCATTCACACAGTCTTTTCGGCAACTGAGGCCATTTAAGACTTTTTACGATAATCAGTATGTTTAATATATCAATTGTGGGGTCCAGGCATTTTTATTTAAGTCATTTGGTATCCAAATGCCTTAAATAAGATTATCGGACTGCCTGGGGTCCGAACCCGAGACGTTCGGTATAGAAGGTAGGCACGCTACCAACTACTCCGCGACATACTTATATAGCAAATAACAGAGAAGTAATAGTAAGTCAAGTTTAAGTGGGTTCGGCCTAGAACTCGAGTCAGTAAACACAAGTTAGGTCCCGGCGTCATCGCACCTTATTTCAGATATCTTAAACAATTCTTTTTTTTTGGTCATTATTTTTTTAAAAATTCACTTATTCAATTAGTGTATTTTTCATATTAATAATTTTTACTAATTGAAAAGGTGGATATCCACTATTTACGGGGGGTCTACTTTGCACATCTTAAAAAAAGTGACTATTCACTATGAATTAGTAGTTTTTTACTAATTCGTTTTTAGAGAGCAGGTATGTGAAAAAAAATATATTTGTTTTAATCTCTTCGACTAAAAAAAAATATAATTTGAAACCCAGTATTTAATCAAGATACTCGAATTTATAAATACATAAATATTCGCTTAAAGTCGCACAGCACAACTTTCTCTTACCCTTCGGCGGGAAGTGTACTGTGCTTGTCACACCAGATTTTTTGTGTCGAGATATATTTAGTTTCCGCCGATATATTAAAACTCAAGATGTAATAAAATTTTTAAGTATGAGAAAATATTTAGAGGGGGTGCCTAACTTAAATATAAAATTTCAACTTCGTGCCATGACACAAAAATTACTTTTTCGAATTCAGGGGACCTCAAAACGTGAATATCCATCAAAGTCTCGACATCGAATTTTTTACATGAATACAACACTTTCTCTCTATATATACGGTATAAACTTATGTATTTTAATATAAACATATAGGTAAGAGAAAGTAAAAACGAGCAATGTATATGAAGTTTGTTTGTTAAAGGTAAGCACACCATTTCTTGAAAACGACTATATAAATAGCAGATACAAGTATACAAAACAAATTGTGTTTAAAAATAAATTTTACTTTATAGAGTATTCGAAAAAAAAAAATCTGGTGTGACTGGCGCACAGCACACAACTTTCTCTTACCTTCGGTAATCGAAAGTTGTGTACTGTGCTTGTCACACCAGATTTTTTGTGTCGGCATGTATTTAGTTTCCGACAGTACGGTACATTCGATTTTCAAGATGTAAAATTTATAAGTATGACAAAATATTTATATTTTGTTACCATGGCAACCATTTCTCCTATCTTCCCTATGGAGTACAAGAGTAAAGTGGTCTTCAGGAGATTTCAATCGCAAAATGAGAATATACATTTTAAAGAACATCTAAAAAATAATTGATTTTTGAATTTTAAAAAAAATCGTTGGAGCAAATTTTGAGAAAATCGAAAAAAACTGAAAAAGTACATCAGTAAAGTACTAGTACTCTTTGGCCGATTTTGATTAAAAGCTTATTTTTCCGGTCCCGGGGGGTGTTTAACTTAAATATAAAATTTCAACCTCGTAGCTCAATTCCTTCATCCTTAAAATTGAACACACACACACACACACACACACACCCACCCACCCACACACAGACAGACCATGTCGCGAAAACCAATTTTTTGGATTCAGGGGACCTCAAAACGTGAAGATCCATCAAAATCTCGACATCGAATTTTTGACATGAATCCAATACTTTCTCTCTATATATATATTACATATATACATAGGTAAGAGAAAGTAAAAAAGGTATAAAGGAAACGTTATCATAAAGGTTGATAATTAGTTACCGAAACGTTTCCACATTCCTCGTGAAAATGTTTATATAATTTGACCCTTAATGAACAAATCTAACAATAAATTATAAATGTGCTCGCCAAAATGTAGAAATCGTAGGAATCCTGCAGTCCTCCTGCCTAAGTAAAGGTTTCTCAATCAAGACGTTGCTCACTGAAGGTAGTCAGGTTTGAAGCCGTTCAGATCCGAAAAACTTTTTTCTGTCATACTCTCTAAAAACGAATTAGTAAAAAACTACTAATTCATAGTGTATAGTCACTTTTTTAAGATGTGCAAAGTAGACCACCCGTAAATAGTGGATATCCACTTTTTCAATTAGTAAAAATTATTAATATGAAAAATTCACTAATTGAATAAGTGAATTTTTAAAAAAATAATGACCAAAAAAAGAAATGTTTAAGATATCTGAAATAAGGTGCGATGACACCGGGACCTTGACTTGTGTTTACTGACTCGAGTTCTAGCCGAACCCACTTAAACTTGACTTGCTATTACTTCTCTGTTATTTGATATATAAGTATGTCGCTGATGTTGACAATGCTTTTTACTTGAATGTTACTATATTCCTTCCCAACAATTTATTTCTAAATAAACTTAATAAAACTAATTATCGTTATATCAAGAAATATATTTACTAAATTTTAAGTAAAAATATTTCTTAATTGACTATTTAAAAAATAATATTTTATTAATTTAAAAAAATTTGGAATCTATCTGTTTTGACTTAACATATATTTCCTGCAATTTTTAACAAAAAATACAAGTTATCTCAATATTATTATTTATTTGTATTATTATTACTTAAATAACGCCTTATATTGCCAAAAATGTCTTTATTAAGGAACCGATCAAACAGCTGGTCGGCCATGTTGGCTTCTCAGACAGCCGGAATTGAATGAACTACTTTTTTGAATTAGTAAAAAATAACTAATCTAAAAGTAACCAATAAATTTACTAAATATATTAGTAGATTCTACTCAAAATGACTAAATTTGGTGTAATTTTCTTACCTACTGTTTGAATAAGTATAAATTCTACTAATTCGTTTTAAGAGAGT